>BQKN01000206.1:104150-144627 GCA_022839385.1 Asparagus kiusianus
GAGTGATTTCGGATGCGTTGGAATCGTGACGGCGAGCTCTGTAGGCCGCGATGGTTGGATTATCCGTGGGGTGATCGGGGCACAGCGGGCGTTGGTCCGATTGCGGCGATCGCGGGGTTTTCGGTCAACCCGTATCCTCGTGATTCTGACATTCTGTCGGCTCACGTAATCCGTCGGTTTGCTTCAGTCGCTCACCGGCGTCATTTGAGCTCTTGTGAACCGGGTAGTGACGTTCGATCGTCGCTCGTTGACACCGAGCTATGTGCGGGGACCCATTGGCAATTTTCGATGCCTACAATAGTAAAGTGTACTACATGAAATTTGCCAAAAGCAGTTCATAAATTAAAGCATAAGAAATGAATTGGAGCGTTTGTCCTATCCATATGTGTGTTTATCAAATAACATATAATTGTGTGTATTTTATTTTGCAAGATACTAGAACGGTATAAATTGAAAATAGTGGTTGTAGTGAATGTAATTGGTAATATAAATGAAGAAGAACACTTGTTCATTAGAGACAGTGCGCTGAATTGTACTACAAACATACTAATAATAACATAATAAAAATTTCAAACTATTGTATATGTTTCCAACAATATTTAATATAATAGAAATGCAAAAAGTAGAAGTAATAAATTTCTTATATTACAACGTCAATTTAAATAATGAAAGCCTAACAATAGCAAACTTTCACACAGAGGAGTTTGATCTTCTTCGATCCTCTTAGGAAGTGCATTACTCGAAAAGACCCGACGCTAATGGTGTATCGTCAGGAGGCCAGATTGAGCTCATTGTTGTTTACTGTCTCTGTACGGCATTAAATCAAGCAGTTAGTGGGCGTTGTCGAATACAATAGCAGAATTGATATTTGTAAGTTTTCTCGTACATTTGAGAGGCTGACATCCTACTAGCCGTGTAGTAGAGAGAATTTTCTTTTCCATTCACTTATTGTAGGTGAGCTAGGAATTAATATTGAGTAGTTTCTCCGCTTAGAGTGAGATAATTTTATAAGCCAAGCACCTCTACATAGCAACTTAGATTCACAATATTTGGGATATCATGGGAAAGTAATTTTCTTGTTCTCCCTTTTTGTAATTGGCGAAATACAATAGACTACTAATTATGAGCCAAAAATTCAAAAGAAGAGGTTGCTTGCGGTGAAATCTTGATACTCTTGCGGGGCAACTATTATATCATGGAAATTACCAATCTTGATACTCATGCGGGGAAACTGTTATACCATGGAAATTACCAACCCTAATGAAGCCTCAAGAAGCGTCCACGAGTAATAACTAGTCGGTCGACTCATGTACATCTGAGAGAACGACCAAATGCATAGTTAGTCGGCCTATCTCGCGACCCAAATCCAAGACGAATGGCATTCCCCACTCGGACCCGACACTGAGCATCTTGAACAGCAGAATGACCTATCAAATTTGTCAAAAGTCACATCGCATTTAATGCATGACCAATCAGCATCCACACTTCGCCGCCCAGTCGCCATCAACATTCATGACTGGTCCCCACACTTCGACGCCCAGTCGCCATCAACATTAATGCAATGTCAGTCATTATGACCTCTTAAGCCAAAGCCTTCAAAGCTCATCGAACCGCGCCCGTACTTCAGCAGCCTTATCATTGTTGCAAGGGTGACTCATTCGATCAGTTGCCAACACATGTAAAGCATGGTGTAACCCATTGATGTGTTATTTTACTATATTCTACAAGTACATAGCTTTCATTGTAGCCTTTATAGGTCTGCTCTCTTGGAAAATTTGTTAAGAAAATTCTATCTTAAGATCCTAGAGTTTGCAAAAGGTTTTTGCGTTTGAAGGATGTTGGTTTTTTTATTAATAGACTTAAACAATGTTACTTATGCTAACTCCACTAGATTTCTAAACTAGATCCTTTATTTAACCTCTTTATTTACTAGAACCCTAAAAGCATAAGCTATGTCTCATTAGAAACTATAACCTATCAATTAGTTAATTCGAGTGTTTCTAATTAATTAATCTAGACTTTTATTACTGCAGTTTAATCTCCTAAGTATAAGTTATGCCTAATTAAAGTCTATAACCTATCTAATTATAATTAACCCTAGCTTTTATTAATCTAAACTAATCAACTTCTTTACTTAACCTAAGAGATCTTTTTATTAATTTAAACTAGTTACCTAGCTTCGTTATACTAAGCTTCCTAATGGTAATTAGCTACTCATGATTAATTAAAGAGAAAAGAAGATAAAAGTAGAAGCAAAGAAAAGAGAACAAAGAGCAAGAAAAATAAGAATAAGAACAATAAAATAAAAAAAACTAAACAACTTACTAAATTGAAGAAACTAAAAAAGAAGAACAATTGAAGTCCAAAATAGCAAGCAAAAAGAACTTTATTGAAATCTCAGGAATTGAATGTGTAGAATACAATGGCCCTAGGCCTCTATTTATACTATATGCAAAAAGAAACTAAAGTTTGTTGTTTAGTTGTGATGGTTACAAATTAGTTATTAAGTTTACTGATTAGTTGTTAAGGTTACTGATTAGTTGTTAAGATTACATATTAGCTGTGATGTTCATTGATTAGTTGTCAAGTTTACAGATTAGTTGTTAAGGTTTCAGATTGCTTGTTAAGATTTCAGATTGGTTGTTAAGGTTTCAGGTTGGTTGTGAAGGTTACTAATTAGTTGTTAAGTTTACTGTTTAGTTATTAATATTAATGTTTTATTGTTAAGGGTTATGCTTAGTTCTTAATCTTATATTTTTCATGTGTAGTTTTGGCATTGTCAAATCAATGGTACCAAGAAGCTAGTAACTGGGACTAAACCAAGGCCTCCTCTCATAAATTAGGTGAGCTTACAATTGGGTGGGACTTGGAGAAGTTGGTGGTTCACTCAGAACCTCAACAGTTAAAGTTAAAAGCTCTGAAAGCTATGATTAAAGTTCCAAATATCCCTCAAGAAGATATAAGAGGGGAGAAGGTGATGGCTATAATTTTTAAAGAACCAATAAAAGATATGCGGAGAAAGAGAAGGAGAAGGAAAAGTTAAAAGAGCAGTAAGAAAATAATAGAGCGAGAAGAAAGAGGTTGAGAAAGTTGGGATTGTTAGAGCACCACGACAAATATCAAAAGGGGATCAGAAGATGTGAATAATCTTCCTGCATGGGTAAGAATTGTAGTTGTTACTGATTAGTTGTGAATGTTATCTCTTAGTTGTTAAGGTTACTAGTTTATTGTTTTATTATTGATACTCTATCTTTTTGTTGCTCAAGTTATTTCTCAGAATATTAATGAAGCCGTAGAGCAACATGATGAGGTAATTGATCAGTTAGAATTGCTACAACATCTCAAGTTTTGGAAAAGGATCATGATGTTAAATTAAAAATTATGCCGCAATGTGGAGAAAAAAATATAAAGACTAGAGAGCTTCCAACAACAAGAGATATCTACTCTATCTAAAGAAATATGACAACTAAACAAGGAGTTGAGGGGACTAAATATGAATATCAAGTTGAAAATTGCAAAAGAACTAAGGATGGACTTACTCCATAAAAATATTCTAGATATGCCCACAAAGAAGCCCTAGCTGTCTATCTTCATGTAAGAAACTAGCGAACAAGAAAGCGATGGAGAAGATTGAGGTGATGAAGATTGATAATCTTTCAAAAGTGATGGAGAAGCAAACTACCAAGTGTTAGTTAAGTTTATTATTAGTGGTAGTTGATAGTTGTTAAGTATAATAATTGGTTGTTAAGTTTACAAATTTATCTTTAAGGTTACATTTTAGTTGTTAAGATTATAGATTAGTTGTTAAGTATACCATTTAGTTGTTAAGATTATAGACTGGTTGTTAAAGTTATAGTTTAGTTTTATTACAGATTGGTTGTTAATGTTACATTTTAGTTGTTAAAGTTACAGATTGGTTATTAAGGTTACAGTTTACATGAAAGAGTTTACAAATTAGTTCTTAATTTTAGTTAGTAATTGTTAAGTATAATTAGTGATTTCCTTATTGATGTCTACTTTTTTATATCAAGCACTCTACCTAAGACAGAAACTCCACCTACCAGAGAGAGAAGGAAGTCCCTCTATCCCTTAGAGAGATTGAGAAGAGAGATTCTGTTGAAGAAGATAATTTTTGTAGAAATGAGGTTAATTTTTTGGTTGATGATGGACGAAACGATGATGAAGATGACGAAGTTCCTTTAACTGTGAAAATGGAGGAACCAAAACTTACTAAGAAAAAGTGGAATGCAAATATGGAAGAACCCTTGCAAAGAAGAACTAAAAGATTGATTAAGCCTTTAAAGCATGTTATTACCCTTTATACTAAAGGAAATATGAAAGAAAATAAAGATAAGCAAAGTGGAAGTAAGTTTTGATGAGGATGTTGGGCCCGCCAAGCTACTTGGTCTTCCACTTGAAATTTGAAAGACTTTGTATATTCTATAATGCTCGAGAAAGAAAGAAAATTCTAAAAGATTTAAGCATTGAGATTCCTTCTTAAAGGCTTTGTATGATGAGTAGCTATGTTTCTATGTAACTTTATGATCTTCGAAGATGTAGTGACCAAACTGACAGAAGAGGAGAATAAAATTCTAAATCATTTATGTATTTACAGGTGCAATTAGTAAGTATTTAGATTATATATTAAATTATTGATAAGTTGTTAATGTTATCTCCTAGTTATGATTGTTATCTCCTAGTTGTAAATGTTACCACTTAGTTGTTAAGGTTATATCTTAGCTGTTAAGTTTAATACTTAGTTATTAAGATTACTACTTAGTTGTTAAGATTATCTCCTAGTTGTTAAGGTTATTACTTTGTTGTTAGGTTTACAGTTTATTGTTATCTTTACTGGTTAACTGTTAAGCTTTATGCTTTATTGTCAAGGTTAACTATTGGTTGTTATAGTTACTAATTGTCTTTTTTGTAGATTAATAAAAGTGTACAATTCTGAATGGTCAAGCATACACAAATTTGAGTTGCTTAACTTCCTACGTAGTGGTCAGCTTGATGATAGATTTATATTCATATCATAATATTGCTTTATTATGTCATAACATTATTCTTACTAATTATATATTGTTTATCATCTTCTAGGTTACTGAAGTGCTAGTAGACACACTTCGTGAATGGTTGGCTATGCCTCAGAATGTAGAATTAGCTAAAATTATGGCCTTATCTATGTATTCCTTTTCATAAATATTTATATCTCAATAAAATATATCCTTTTTAATGTATGAAAACGTAATTGACTAGTTGATTTATCAGTGCAGCACAAAAGACATGTCGAACAAGTTGTCTACGAGGATGCTTATTATATTTTCATTAGAAAGTTCATCGAGACTAGAGTTAATATTCTAATAGCTTCCATTGTCCAATATGATCATTGACATCTCCTTAAAGTTGATATTTAAAATCATGTTGCCAAACACTATAGCTCCATAAAATACCGATCTGGACATAGGGAACACATGCCTAATATGATTAAATTCTTCAACCATATGAAACTTAGCTTAGACAAGAAGAATGTCTTCTTCGTATTTAAAGATGAAACAACTCTATGTGAGGAACAAAAAGAATTGTAAGATGTTTGAAACTCTACAATTTATAATTTTTATTCATTAGCTGTTAAAGTATCAGAGTCGTTGTTAATTTTAAGATTTAGTTGTTAATGTTTTAGATAGGTTGTTAAGGTCATAGAGTGGCTGTTAAGATTTAATTGTTAGTTGTTAAGATTACAGTTTAGTTACTAACTTAACAAATTGGTTGTTAAGTTTACATTGTAGTTGTTAAGGTTACATTTAAGGTTTTAATGTTACAAATCAATTGTTAAATTTACAACATAGTTGTTAAGGGTACAGATTGATTGTTAAGTTTATAGTATAGTCGTTAAGTTTTCAACGCAATTGTTAAGGTTACATATTGGTTGTTAAGCTTAAATCATAGTTTTTAGGATTTTAGTTTTGTTAATGTTGGGGAGTAGTTGTTAATAATTTTTATATGCTCACACCAGAAGATCACAGAACATGGGTCATATAAGTGAAGCTAGCTGCTTATTTACTAATTGATGGATTATAGGCATGTCTAACTCTGTTAAAAATAATTTTAAATGGTTCTCAAATACACTTAATTGTTGTAAACATTGTGCTTACAAATATTTATTTGTTTATCGTATATTGCTAAGATTCTATGATGTTCTTTTCTTTATATGTTTGACAATAAAAGTTAACAATGACAAAAGTTTAACAGCCAAACATAATTTTAACATGAGTTCAACTAAATCAGAATTATGATAGTTAAACGTTTACATTAACGAGTAATTTATAACCTTAACAACTAACTCATAATGTTAACAACCAATAATAAGGTTAACAACTAATACAAAAGGTTCACAGCTAACTCTAAACTTTAACAACTAACGCCAAAGGTTAACAGCCAATACAAAAGGTTACAACTAACGTCAAAGGTTAGTCAATACAAAAGGTTAACATCCAATACAAAAGCTTAAAAACTAGATAGGCTTGTTGCATGTTACTCAGTTGTGGTCTTCTAAGTGGTATCAAGAGAACTTAAGAGCTTGGGTATTCATTGACCTATTGTTCCTTTGTTTATTACATGATCTTTCACATCTTTTTCTAGTAAGGGGAGGCTTTAATTGATGATCTTTTGATGGTACAATATGCTTCTCATAATCTAGAATAGAAATTAGGATTGGTTCATAACTTCTTGTTAATGCTTCAACAGTCATAAATCAATCACAATAATGATAAATATCTCGCCCCACATCCAAGTAATTGCAGCACAAGCGTGCTCGCAAGGAATGTGCGTGATACACTAAGACTTGCATGTACATGTCTATTTCTTCAAATCTACATGGCACATTTTATTAGATTCAACATCCATAATATTTTCTGTTAAATGTTTAACTTGTAAGTCGCTTCCTTGATGAATATCATTTCTTAATACTATCTCAGCTTCTGGATATAAGTATCCAATCCTTTTTAATGCTAAAACCCTTCTATCATGCATGCACTGCATGATTTGCTTGCATATCATCTCTACTAATGGTTAGACTCGTAACTTTCGTGTGTTTCTTATCCAACTGTTGAAGGATTCAACTACATTTAAAGTAAGATGGTCATACCTATAAATTACACGAAAAAATCTCATAAGTTTGACAACTAATTTTTAATCTTAACAATTGATTTATAACCTTAACAAATATACTATAACTTTAACAACTAAACCGTAAACTTAACAACTAATATATAACATTAACAAATAAACTGTAACCTTAACAACTAAGGTGTATCCTTAACAACTAAACTGTAACCTTAATAACTAAGGTGTATACTTAACAACTAATCATTATGGTTAACCACTAATATGTAACCTTAACAACTAATATATAAAATTAATAAATAAATTATAACCTTAACAACTAAGAAGTAACATTAACAACTAAAAAGTATTCTTGACATCTGCATTTTAACCTTAACATCTAAGCAAAAAAACTCATCAATAAACCAAATTTAACAATATCATACCCTATACGTACTAGGAAATAAGCATTTCTTCATTTCTTTAGGGATTAATTCACTGTAGTAATGTAATCTCGTTAATCTATAAAGGCCAATTCTTTTATGTAATCTTCCCATTCGGCATTTGTGAGCGTATAAGCCACGAATTATAACAAGTCACCCAATATTTGAACATTATTTTCTTTATGACCCAATTCCTTCATCTTTTTTTAAAATTCACAACTAGATGGAGAACACACCTAGAATGTAATTTATTTAGAAAGAATTCTTTGACTCCTACCCTAATACCCCTGTTAACATAAGAACTTATGACCAATTGATGTCTGAGACTGTAAGGATTTGACCTACCATATAGTATGGACCACATTCCTTGTAAGAACCACTTTCAAGTTTCCTCTTTATCCTAGTCGCATATGCAAATAAGAAAGAGGAAATATTCTCTGGTTGTCGTCATATCCTGTGATATTAAGTAATATACCTTTGTGGTAGTCTTTAAGAAATATATCATCCAAAAATAACAGAGGCCTATATCCAGCAATGAACCCTTGAATACAAGCATTATAACTTATGAACAAATGTCTAAACCTACCATCAACCTCATCACTGACATACATCGTCCTGGATTAGTGGCTTCAACCATGATTTCATACATGTATAAATATAACAAGTAATTATTAACATTAACATCTAAATTGTAACATTAACAACTAGGTTGTATATTTAACAAATAAATAATAAACTTAACAACTAAACTTTATCATTAACAACTAAGTTGTATACTTAACAACTAATGAGAAAACTTAACAATTTTATTGTAACATGAACCACTAACTTACATGCTTGACAACTAAGCTATAACCTTAACAATTGCACGTAACGTTAACAACTAAGTTATATACCTAACAAATAAGGATTAAATTTAACGACTAATACAAACATAATAGCTAAGGTATAAGTATTTAAGAAGATAAGTTTTACCATCTTAGTGAATTCCATCATCATCACCGAATAGCTCCTGTTGTGCTCTCTCTTTACAGTACCACACTTTGTTGTATTTAATCTTGATGCTAAACTGAGAGAGTAAGTCATTCTTCATATTAATTGTTCTGAAGGTCTGGCCTAACCTTCAAAATAGCTTGTATTTGAGTTATAATGAAATTATGGGATGCCCTTGATTTACCTGCATTAGCTCCATGTTAACCGCAAGTGTGAGTAGCTTGGAATTTCTTTATAGACATAATCAAACAATTTCAAATTGGAGAAGCAAACAACATTAAAGGAAATTTTTGTATGTTCTTATATCGGCAATGCACTCTTATTCATTTTTGCTCATTATGGTAAAATTCATACTTGGAATTTTTTTACAACTAAATAGAGTTGAAGTGCTAATCTAATTGTAGCAACTATCAAATTTTGGTGTCTCTTCACGTATAGTTGTGTGCCACTCAGTTAAGATATTGGTTTAGTTGTTAATCATGTCATCGATCATCATGATTGTATTGCTAGTAGGATTATCGGTAGGAATACACTCATCATTACATGATTTGTTGAGCATAGCAGCTGTACATTGAGAGTTTGCCATCGAAATTATCCTATAAAAGTGAGAAGACAGTATTAGATTAATACAATAGTGAAACAATTTAAAAACTTAACAATTAACTATAAACATTAACGACTAACTAGTAAGGTTAACAATCAACTCATAAGGTTAACATCCAGATCGTTAAGATTAACAACTAATTGTTAAGGTCAACAACTAACTTGTAAGGTTAAAAACCAACTTATAAGGTTAACAACAAACTCAAAATCTTAACAATTAATCATTAATATTAACAACTAACTATAATATTCAAAACTAATTCATAAGGTTAACAACCAACTAAAAACCTTAACAACTAACCTATAAGGTTAACAACCAACTCATAAGGTTAACAACCAACTCAAAATCTTAATAACTTTGAGTGGTCTGAGAAGTTGAAGCATTTTTAGCTACGGTGGAATACAAGTTAATGTCTGTAAATCCATTACGAAGATAATACTTGAACATTAAGCGCAATTTGTTTTTGTTTTTAATTGCAAAAATAAACTTTTTCCCTTTCAGATATGAATTTTAGTGACAGTGATTGCAATGTGAGTTTAAGCTTTTAGGACACTTAATACTTCAGGCTAATGAATTATGCAGAATCATTAATAACTACGAAAACACTCTCATCTTCTTCGTTGATTATTGTGTTTGTAAACATGCAAAGGAGGGATCTTTTAGTAATTATGAAGAGAAGAAGCAAAGACGATTCAGGGAGAGAATTTAGCGGCCATGTGTGTGTGTGAGAGAGAGAGAGAGAGAGAGAGAGAGAGAGAGAGAGAGAGAGAGAGAGAGAGAGAAGAAAAATAGAGAAAGAGGCGAGGGGGGGGGGGGGGAGGGAGGGGTAGAAGATGGTTGTAGGAATTAAAATGGAGGGAACTAGTTTTATTTCCTTCCAAAACCCCTTTCTAATTGGCATTTAATGCATCCCCAATGATGAAAATCCTTCCCGATATCCTCTCCAGCATTTTACTTCTCAACTCTCCAGCATTTTACTTCTCTCGAGTGAACTGTCAAGGGTATTTCTATCTTACCATGCTTATAAAATACACATGAGATTTAAGTGAGCTCGAGTGGTCTAAAGGAGTAAAACTATGGTTTAAAGGGTTTTGTGGTGTTAAAAATATCTTGTTTTAGGGGGGGGGGGTGACTTCATTTAGTATTTTGGGGGCTACAAGTATTTTTTCAAAAAAAATAGTGAAGAAGATGATCTATGATAAAGCTAGAGAGGATGGAATTTTTTTTTTTACCAAAACTAACCTTATTTAACCTCCTAATTGCCAACTAAGAATATGTCAGCTTACATGTCTCTTGTAATGTACCATAATTTTGATCCAAAAAATTACTCACATGGGGATTATTTTTAAAAAAAACTATTTTTTAAAAATAATTAGCAAAACAGACCGTTTCCTAAATGATTAGCAAAACTTCTTTTTGGTCACGTCATGAAGACTGATAAAAAATATCGATTTTATAAAATGTCATCTTTAAAAAATTTATGGGACTGTAATTCCGTGTAATTAGTGGTCCGTAATTAAGGGTATGGAAATCATTGAAACCTAAGGGCCGCCTCCTCATTCACCCTCAAATCGCCTCCTACTCCCTCTCCCTTCAATGCAACCTCAATTGCACCCCCACACTCTCAAACCTCTCTATGCAGCCCCAATCTCCACTAACAATGACCCACAGCTCCGCCCTCGAGCCTCCATGAGCGGCACCTGCCCTTGAAACTCCGGGACCCCGTGCCAATGTGGAGCATTAACCGCCACCCAGATGAATAGGGAGCTTGGCCAAGGCATAGTTGGAAACATAACAGAGTGAGATTCTGGTTGTTGATGAAGACTTCAGGGAAGGAAGTTAGCAAGTCACTGGAGGAGGCAGGGGATAGATTGTTTAGTGTAGAAGGGGACGATCGTGAAGGTGTAGCCAATGCCGATGCCGATGACGAAGCGCCCAGCCATAAGGAAGGCATAGATGGGGGCGAGGCCCATCAATAGGGCACTGACGAAGAAGATGGCACGGATGAGGATGATGGTTAGGTGGCAGCTGATCCAGTTTGAGGTGTAGCCGACAACAAGGGAGTAGAGGTTGAAGATGCCGAGGAGGACTTCGATTTGGGTGTCTGAGACTATTAGGTCATCTTTAATGAACAATGATGCTCCACTCACTCTGATGTCTGTGACAATGGTAAGTTTGTTGAAATTAGGCAAATATTTGTTAGACAAAAGTACACAAGATTAGTATGTTAGACCCTAGAGGTGGGGATGATTAGTGTCTTATGCTAATCTAATCCGATTTTATGCCGATTTAAAACTAATTTAAATATTATTCTTGCAAGATAGATATACAATGTGTTATGAGCAAGAATAAGCAATATGAGCAAAGGGATATAGCAAAGAGATATATGGTGAATTATATGCAAGGATATATAAACTAATACAATGGTGAAATAAATAATCTACAAATGTGATAGGGCAATATGAAGAGTAATACACAAAGGCGATATAAGATATGAATACAAGAATAAGTACGCCAATGCAATCACAAATAAAAGATATGATCACGGAGTTTGATCCCCACGACCTACGTCTGCACTCCTTACCTCGAGGAGATCTCCACTATCACAATCGGGTTTTCTACGCTCACCCGAATAATATTTACACCTCACAATATCGGTTTTCAACGCTCACCGATCAACGTTCATAATCTCACAATGTAACTACACTCCACACCCTCTAAGTATTGGTCTCTATCCCGTGTCCTTCCTCAAGTGCTCGGAATTACCACCTCTTTCTAGGTTTTACTACCGACCCCACTCCTCTTGGAAGCGACCCCGTCTCTCACCACACACTCCTCTCGGTGTACTAGTGTAATACAAAGTGGATCTCATAATAAGCACAATACAACAAATGATTGTTGAAATGAATACTATTCATACACATACAATAAGCTCAACTCAATGTTACAATCTCTCACAACCCCAAATATACTATGAATACAAATACAATAAGCTCAAGTGGGTGTGTGTGTAAACAATGAGTAAATCAAAACTAAACTCAATTATGAAAAACTAGCTTGTAGAAATGATAATCAATAAACAATTATAAATAAAAGCTAGAATTGAGTTTAGGAAAACTTCTCTAGATGACAAGAGAGAGATGAATTGAAGCTCAACCGCCAATGAATTGATCTCCACTTCTTCTTGTGAAAGTATCTTCACAAACCAAACTTAAAATAATACTAAACGAAACTTAAACCCTTGTTAAACCTTGTTTAAAAACTTCTTGGATAGATGAAGAGTTGAAAGCAATGTGGTATTTATACCCACTCAAAACATCAGCAAAAACAACAAGAAAATGACCAAAAAGCCCAAAGAATCAGAAATCTGACTCTGTACACAATATAGCCGTTGGGTAATTGGCGGTCGACCGTGGGAATTTCACGGTCGATCACGAGCAACTCCAGAAACTATTTTGGGCTCTAGACATCAGCCGGTCGACTGTGGCGATAGACCGCGAGAGAGCTGATGCTCTCTGGACTACATCCGGTCGACCGCCACCGTCGACCGCGAGCCTCTAAAAAACAATTTGAGTCTCTAGACTCTAGGCGATCGACCGTGGCGGTCGACCGCGAACTGATATATGAAAATTTATAGGTTTTGAAGCAGTTTTTTGATTTTGAAACCTTGTTTAAAAATATCAAATAAATTCCAAAAATTATAAAACTTTGAAAAATGATTGTAGACATGATAATCAACATGCTATAAAAATATCATCATTTTGTAAAATAGTCCAAAACATGAAAATGTAAACACATGAGTTTTGACATTTTAGCTTAACCATGTTTTGAAACATTACAAAATGATTTTATAGACTTAAAAAAAGATGTAAACTATTGTTATGAAGTCTATAAACAAATTACTCATTACTTTTACAAATTCATATTTATATAAACATGAAAACCAAAAACCAAAACTTGTATGTATGTATATATATAGAAATATATATATATATATATATATATATATATATATATATGAGAAACCAATAAAATATGTGTGTATATGATATTGAGCTTAAAGTACTTAACACATATAATATAAGCTCCTAAACTATTTACCCAAGAAATCTTGATCTTCAATATGCTCTATCTTGGTACACTTGTAGATGAAGCGGAAACTTTAATCTTTAACTTGAATTGCATGGCTTCACTTCACTATTCCGCCAACTTCCATTGGATATGATCGTGAAAGCTTGATTCCATCCATCCTCCAATATATTATTTGCCTAGATTAATACAAAAACACAAACACTAGACAAACGAAGTTAGTCGTAAATTGTTTGTAAAAACATCATCAAAACAAAAGGGCCAACATATTAGTCCCGTGTATTTGATTAAACATTTGATTTTTGAATCTTGAATATTTGATTTTCCTCTTTGGAATATTTTTTATATCTTTGTGATATATCTATGTTTGAGACCATTTTAACACTTTTTCATAATGATACATATATATGTGTTCACTTGGTCTTTTTGTATGTGAGTTGAGATTAGCATGTTTCTATATATGTTTTGCTCACATATTGATGCCTTACGATTTTCCTTACATATGTGCTTAAAGGCATTTTGATAGGGGGAGCTTCTTCCCTATATTGTTGTATACTTATCTATGCTTATTTGCAGGGGGAACTTACACTCACTTATCTCTTATTGTTTTCCCCATTTTGATGTTGACAAAGGGGGAGAAACAAATATATTATGAGTATATCTTACTTTTGCTACTTTTGCCCCCTATTGGTTTTATGCATGAGGTTCATAAATTGTATATTCATTTAGTATCATGTATATTTTCTATACTCTTTGTAGATTGTTTTGTCATCATCAAAAAGGAGGAGATTGTTAGGTCTCATATTTATGAGCCTACTATCTAATCTAGTTTTGATGATTAACAAATAATTTCTAACATCGTTTGTCGAGTGTTTGTGTTTTGTATTTGCTTATTAGGTATTCTACACAAAGATCATCTATCGGAGGTTGGTTAGACTTGCGTCTACACGATCACATCCTTTTGGAGGTTGGAGGAAATAGGAATGAAGCTATGCGTTTAAGTCAACACATCATCAAGCTTTATTCCCGCTACCAAGATCGAGCTTCAACGAGAGATCATTAGCTTGGGTATATTTTTAGTTTAGGTGTTTACTTTATGTGTCATGCTTAAAGCTCAAATCATACACATACACGTTTTGTTTTATCTCTTTCAAGTTTAGCCATTTAAATATGAAACTAATAGATATATTTATATACATACACATTTGCTTCATTTTTATCCAATTATACATATTTTTGTGAAAAAAATGTATTTATGGATTAAAAACTTGATTACACTATTTTATATCTTTCCTCAAGTCTATTAATTTATTTTAAAGTATTTCAAAACTTGTTTGAAGAAATTTTTATCAAAATCAAGTTTTAACGTTTCTGCATTTTTGAATGGTTTTCAAAATACATAAGTTTTTATAAATGGGAAATGCAATTTAAAAAATTCTTTTTCTAACTTGTTCAATATCATGTGTATAAACATTTCGCGAAGTTTTTTCATTTTTGGAGTTGATTTACTATGTTAAATCGATTTTACAAAATCAAGTGTTTAAAACAATCTCGTATTTTTGAGATTTTGCAAAATGATGAGTTTTCTCAAACGGGGAATGATATTTCAAAATTTTATTTTATAACATGTTATTTTCATGTTTATAAGTATTTTTCCAAATTTCATAATTTTTTAAATTTATTTGCTATTTTTAAACCCACTTCAAAGTTCAAATTCACTGTTTAAAGCTGACTCTGAACATGTTATCAGTCGACTGACAAGGTCATCAGTCGACTGATGAAAGTGGCTGGAATCATCAAATTTTTCTACTCAGTCCACTAATGCACCATCAGTCGACTGAAGCAGCTCATCAGTCGACTGATGGTGCATCACTCTACCGACGGGGTTTAAACAACCACCAATGGTAAGTTCATCAATCGACTGAACAGTACCATCAGTCGATCGACTAACGACACTGTAATGTCTATATTTCTAGATTGCTAATTTTTAGGGATTTTGTCATTTTTTGGATTTTCTTGGTTTTGGGGCTTTGTTTTGAGAACCTATATATACCCATTGGCCTCAACGTTCCGAGGTAACTTAGAGAAGTTTAAGAAGAGTTTTACAAGTGTTTTTGGGCTGTTTATGTCAAGTTTTAAAGATCAAAATTTTGTTTATGTGAAGAGGTTTTCACAAGAGAAGGGTTTCAATTACAAGCTTGAGGCTTTCATCCTCAACACTTACATCTCTTGTTCTTAGAAAAGTTTTCTTAACTCATCTTCTAGCTATTTATCATTTTGTTTCTTATATATTTATGCTAGATTGATTTGAGTTAAATTTTATTTTATTTATTGTTTACACACACAACCTTTGAGCTTAAGTATTTCACATATAGTATTTGGGTTGTGAGAATGTAACATTGAGAGCGAGTTTATATCGAGTTCTCATTCTCATTTAGAGAGAAAATTATTTACTTGTTCTTAATAGTTGAGATCGCGTTGTAATACACAAAGACATTTAGAAAAGTGGTTGGTGAGAGACGGGGTCAATTCCAAGAGGAGTGGTATCGGTTGTAAATCCTAGGGAGAGGTTGTAATTCCGAGATCTTGAGGAAGGTGATACGGGCTAGGCCAACACTTAGAGGAGTGTATTGTGTGATTGCATCGTGTGAGTTGTAAAAGTTTTTGGTGAACTTGGAAAATCGAGTGTGTAGTTATTTTGGTGATTACTGGAGATTCTCCTCGAGGGTGAGGAGCGGAGACGTAGGTCGAGGGTAATCGAACTCCGTGATTATTTGCTTGTGTTTGAGTTTGGCATTGGCGTTCCTTTTCTTGTGCTTATCTCATATCGCCTTTTGTCTTAAAGTTTATTTCGCCCATTGTTTACTTGTTTATCCTTGAATAAATCTCCTTATATATCTCATTTGCTAGGATAATTACTAATTAGTTTTAATTTGGCATTGAAATTGGATCATATTAGCAAATACCCTATTCACCCCCCTCTAGGGTACTTTCACAGATGAGTCTCATCCGACAAATGAGCTTCATTGAATGAACGAACCTCATTAACCAAACAAGTCTCGTCAAATAAACGAGCCTAGTTAAACAGGCAAGCCTCGTTTGACAAACAAAATTCATCAAAATTAACAGACTTCGTCCATCAAACGAGACTCACCCATCTGACGAGTTTCATCTCAAAAGAACCGCATAAAGGCAGTTAAAAAGATGATTGTTCATCTTCTTAAAAAAGCCAATCGTGATGAGCAGCTCATACAACTGCTCCAAGAAAGTTTTACCTAATCGGAGTGATGGAATCATGGCGGTATCATCCGAAAAACTCATCATTCTCTTGCTCAAACCTTTGCCGACGGTAATTTTCTTTTTTTAGAGCCGCGGGTCTCAACAGAACAAGAAAGCATGAAGCTTTGGAGAAGAGGGAACAGAAGCTTAATAATGAAAGCTCCTCAAAGTCATCTAGACTTAGAACTGGAGAAAGAAGATGACTCCTCTTCTCAAGAGGCAATTGCCTATTAATAGATGAGGCCATCAAATCAGTAGGCTCCAACTGGTGACTCTTTGCCTAGCCTAAAGATAAGAAGGTGCAAGATCTAAGGGTGCAACATTTAATGCGATCATGCTGTGTATGACAATCCTACGTGGATTTGTTGGCCACTCGAGTGACAAAGCTGACATGAGTCCCAAAACTTGAGTAATGAGACTCAATAAACCGATGAAGTGATGAAGCTCACTGAATTGCTGAACCTCACTTCAAAATATTAGGACTTGTTTGAAACAAGTCTTAAAATTCCAACACGAGGAGGCTCATCAAATTCTCAAACTTCGTCTTAAAACATCAAGACTTACTTGATACAAGTCTTAAAGTTCCAAAGCGACGAGGCTCACCAAACTCTCGAACTTTGTCTTAAAACTCTAAGACTTACTTGATACAAGTCCCAAAGTTTCAGAGCAATGAGGCCCATTAAATTGATGAACTTCTCTCAGAGTGATGAAGCTCGTCGAGACTCCAGAAATGTCTAAGTATTGAGACTTGTTGAGTTGAGTCTCATGCCATCACACGAGCTTCCTTCAACGCACGAACTTCGTCAAAAGAACAAAAAATTACACAAAGAGAGAAGAGGAGCTAGTGGATAACATCATAACTTTATTGATGAGAAACCACTACAAGGGCCAGGTTACAAAAGTCGATGAAATTCAACAGTTTTGCGAATTTCTTCAGCAAGTTTGTTCAGTGATTCTTGGTGCTACACTTCAACCTCTGTCATTGCTTTCTTACACAACTCCTCATCAAAAAACACCTTTACGCTGCTCATGACACTTTTCACTAATAGAAAACTAAGCATTTGCGACGGGGTATTGGCAACGGATTTGAAATCCGTCACCAATACAAACATTAGCGACGGAACATTGGCGATGGGGTGGTTCCCGTCGCTAATTATTGTATTGGCGACGGATTTCAATCCGTCGCCAATGTTTTTCCGTTGCCAATACATATTGGCGACGAAAAAACATTGGTGACGGATCGAATCCGTTGCCAATAAGTATTAGTGATGGATTCGATCCGTCGCCAATACTTATTGGCGACGGATTTGATCCATCGCCAATGTTCCGTCGCCAATACGTATTGGTGACGGATTCGTTCCGTCACCAATACTTATTGGCGACGGATTCGAATCTGTCACCAATAAGTATTGGTGACAGATTTGATCCGTCGCCAATGTTACGTCACCAATACTTATTGGCGACGGATTCGAATACGTCGCCAATGTTTTTCCGTCGCCAATACTTATTGGCGATCCGTCGTCAATGCTAATGTGTCCATCGTAAAAAATAAATATTAGTGATTGATTATCCCATTGTTAATGAGTGGCCCCACAAAAAATTAAGAATTATTTTAGTATTAGTCCCTCAAATCTATAATATTTTAAATGTAGTCCAATACTATTTTGTTCCACGCAGGTAGATGATAGCTTAAGAGCTGAGGACGTGGAAGTCTACTATGATGTAGGATAGTTATTTGGTGGCCTTCTCAAGGGCCCCCTACTCCCCTCTAGCTAGCGTCGCCGTCAAGGAGGTTGTAGCCGCAACTTTGTCGCTGGAGGGCATGTCCCTTCTTCAGGGAGAAGTGATATATGCTTCCTGTATTTGAATTTGCTTGGAGAACGAATCTAGTAGTTTTCTCGTTAATAAATGAATGGATGTTTGATGCTAGTTTCTGATACTTATTACTTCCAATGAATGTATGAATCAAGTCTTTATGAAAAAACTGGACATATGAATAAATAAGAGCTAATTCTCACAAACTACTCCTTCACTTGGGCCATTTCTGTCATAACCCTGTGAACTATTTTTAATGCCATGAAAGCTTTATTAACTTGACATCTCGGATTCTCTGTAATCTTGATTGTAAAGAATGCATACAATTAGTTAGGTGTGCTACTACTATTGGCTTATCTCAGTGAATCAACAACTAAAGGTATTTCATATTATTTAGATAGTTAATATCAAAATTTGAAGGGTTTTGCACATAACTTCTATGAATATCTTTTATTCTATTAAACTCTTGAAGATTTTTCACAACTCAAGTCTAACTTATCATGTGCGATAAAAAAAAAAGAGAAAATACCTCTTGCTTGTTAAAAAATTAGTGGAATTAATGAGCAATATAAGAGGGTGGTTTTCTAGTCATATTTTTATACTTTCAAGAAAACCAATCTAAAGATAACCACTAACAGGTAGTTATTCAAATGAACCAAATAATTAACAAATTGTTCGATAATTGTTCAAATAATTTTTCAATCATATTCGATTCGGTAGTTCATTTAACACATTCAAGTTTGCTAACAATTAGAATTTGACCAGATCTACGTATATTCGATTCGTTTGTTTATTAAATATTTGTTTAAAACTGTTCACATGTTATTATTTGTATTATTGCATATATGATGTCATATTTGTGTGTTTTTGGCTTTATCTTTGATTAGTTTAGAGAAAATGATGATAAAAGTGAAAATGATGAGAAAATGGTTAGAGACCAATGATGAGATCATTTTTAGTTATACGCGTTACGAACATGTAACCATATTGATTTTTCTAATGGTATACCAGAACTTACCATTTCTACTTAAGTTTTATATACCGATTTTAAGACTCAAATAATCTTAAATCTATTTTCTAATTTATTTTTATTCCAGAACTTATCATAGCCCTTTTTTATTAATTAGGAATTCTATGTTAATTTTAAAATTTATTTATTTTTATTCTTTATGCTAGTAGATAAGATGACCTCTACTACTCTTAGCTTCGTTTACAGATGAACTTGAGCCTGTAAACATCATTAATAAATTTGAGAAGAGCTAAATTAGATTTAATCACTAAAAACCGGATGAAAATTGTTTGGATAGATTTCTCTTGGAGTTTTTATAAGGTTAAGAGGAGAAAGAGCCGTCGAAATTGAGTTCGAGCGAATATGATATATGTTAGAGAAATTTTTTTAATGGATATGGGTTTCCACGTTTAAAAGTTAAGAGAAACTGATAATAAAAGTTAAGAGATATTTGTTTATTAAATATTCGTGTAAAATTGATCACATGTTATTATTTGTGATATCATATTTGTGTGTTTTTGGCTTCATCTTTGATTAGTTTAGAGAAAATAATGAGAAAAGTGAAAAGTATGAGAAAATGGCGAGAGACCAATGATGAGATCATTTTTAGTTATACGCGTTATGAAGATGTAACCATATTCATTTTTCTAATGCTATACCAGAACTTATCATAACTCTTATCAATTAATTAGGAGTTCTATGTTATTTTTAAATTTTATTTTAATTGTTTTTTTTAAAATTTATTTTTTAGTATTCGAGTTTGCTAACGATTAGAATTTGATCAGATGTATATTCGATTTATTTGTTTATTAAATATTTATTTAAAATCGATCATAATTTATTGTTTGTAATTTGCATATATGATGTCGCATTTTTAATCACTTACAATTTCTACTTAAGTTTTATATACCGATTTTAAAACTCAAATAATCTTAAATCTATTTTCTAATTAAACTTTGATTTAAGTATATACACAACATATATATAGTAAAAAAGAATAATTTTTATTTATTAATTTTAATAATACTTAAAAATTTATTTCTTTAGCGGAATATATATATACGTTGATATTCGATTAGTATTGGTGAGTTTTTAACTTTGACTTTGATTAGTTTAGAGAAACTGATGCGAAAAGTGAAAATGATGAGAAAATGGTGAGATACCCATGAGAATATCATTTTTAGTTATGCGTGGTATGAACATGTAACCATTTTGATCTTGCTATTGATATACCAGAACTTATCATAGCCCTTTTTAATTGATTGTACTAAATCGCAGACTCATTATTCGAACGCCTCCATCCTCAACTCCAATCACCGTCGGCATCCTCCACCTCCCTAAAAGGTTTTTAGCCTTCACATATTTCTAGTTTTTTATTTTTTAATATTATAGCCCTCTTTTTTTCATTTCCTAAAAAAATTAACGGAGCCTCCCCTTTTTTTTTATTTCCCCGCCTATTTTTTAATTCCCCCGCCTCTTTTTCCCCCTCCATCTAAAAACCCCCAAACGGGCCAAACCCCGTCTCTCTCTCCAAACCCCTAAATCTCTCTCTATCTTTCATCTCCACGTCGCCCGACGGATCCCCCCTCCACCTCCACGCCGCGCCGAGATCCCGCCTCGCCGAATCTCAACTCAGGGTTTCAATTTTGGGGCTTCTGACGATCTATGGCTTGCGAAGGTTTCTGATGATCTAGGGTTTATGCTGGAAGAAACAAGTACCTTTCCCCCTTCTACAGTTTCTCTCTGTTTCTTTAACTTTTTATTTGGGTTTGTTTTTACAATCTTGGAGCTAGAGCTTCTCTTTTACTTCTGATCAGCATCATGAACGACGGCGGCGAGTTTCCCTTCAAACTGCGTCATCTTCAATAAAACTCTAGAAAGATGGAAACTTGGCGCCTTCAAGTCTATGTTTCGAAATTTATTTTGATTTTCACGTGAAGCCTCGGCCACTGTATGAAACTGGACCTACTCAACTTTGTTAACCAGCTTATCTAGTGTTTCATGGATTTCTTAATACTATTGAGTAGATAAATACTGAAAGTCCCATTTCGTGGATTTACTGTTTGCTGTTGATTTTGTAGAGGTGAGCTTTAACGAGTAGAATGGTGTCCTTACAAAGTATCACTATCGAGTGCAATTATGCACATGCTCAATGTTGCATTCAAAGAAGAAGAAGAAGAAGAAAATATCATTCACTTTTGCTTTGCCTCCTCTTCTTACATCTCACTTATTTCCAATTTGTAATAGTTATATATTGTTAGTTGTTGATTTTCTAGAGGACTGATTTGAGAAGTAGAAAGGAATCCTTGCAAAGTTTTCATTATCAAGTGTAATTACAGCTCATTTTTGCAATCAAAATAGAAAGAAGCTGTGATTATTTAAAGAAGAATTCTCCCTCATCCTTCAGTTTGCTCCTCTTCATTAAATTTCATTTAGTTCCATTGTATTTGGGTTATTTATTTTTTGTTGTTGATTTTTCAGACGAGAGATTTGATGATTCGAAAGATATCCTTGCAAAAATATCAATGATCGAGTGCCTGTGAGTACACCGATTTCTACTCAAATTGCACCTTCAATTGAATAGATTAATTGAATTTCATTAGTTGTTTTAATTATTGCAATTACTAATGAAGCATTCACTAATATAAATAATGATCTGTTTGCTAAAAGGTTTAATTATATTTGCTGGATGGTCATATATCACGCACTTGAAACCAAGTTATGGAAGAAAAGAAGAAAACATGTGACACTTCTCTTGGTTTCATAGGATCTATACATGTATGTCATCTGCTATACTCTAAAACCATACCATAAATTTACCAATAAAAGAACATGTTAGTCTGGTTTGGCCTATGTTGTATAGATACTTTTATCAAGCCACACCCATACGCAACACTTCCCGTACCTGTACCTGTACCCGACACTCATTGGACACTCAACTATATAATACATAATAACAGGAATGTAAAAATATTATAGAAATTCTGATTCTCGTAACATGTGAAAAAATACTACTGATCTCATTTAATTTATTAAATTTCAATGTATATCAAGTCATGTTCCGGTACCTTATTTTTTATAAATTTGTTGTGTCCAGTATCCACACCTGCACCCACACTATACCGGTACCCGTAATTGTACCCGTACCCATGTAATATATGGTTTGATGAAGCTTATTTTTGTAATTGCTGCATCACTAGAAATAATTGCCAATTAATCTATTTGTAAGCTAAAGACTAAATAATATATGTTTCTTATGTTAAAATGTTTATGTTCACTGATACAGAGCATTTTTCATTCACACGTAAAAGGTCCACTCTTAATCCTAAGCTGTTTTGGTTGTCGTGTTGGAAATGGTAGAAAACTACTCTGTAGACTGAAAATTATACTCTTGTAGGTCCTGATATGTGGTGATTTGCAGGGTAATTTTAGTGTTTATCCCTTGTCAGATGGTCTTATGGTTGATGACTCGGGTAAGATAGACAAGAAGGTTCCTTTACTCAGTCAATTTAAAGGGGACCAAGGGATCAAGAAGTTCCTTTACTCAGTCAATTTAAAGGGGAACAAGGGATTTCTTCTGTTACCTGTGTTTCCATTGCTAAATCGAATTTATATGAATTTGAAGTGCGCACGGTAACGACTGCCTGAGTCTTTAATCTAACACCATATGCATCCCGCAGTACACCACTTCCCCCCGCCCCCCTTTCTCTCTCTTATGGACAGGTGGAACTGGATGCATTTGTTATTTTAGGTGTAGCAAAAATATGCAGCATGTGGAATTTGTTGGAATGAAGCAAAGTGAAAGAGTTGAGCACAATTCAGTATCTCTGAGTGGAGTTTGCATCTCAGAAAAAATTAAAACAGAGATATCATTCAGTAGGGTAACCATTGGTCGTTGCGACGTATTCTCAAAAGACCTATATCCACTGCTGTGGCAATAGGGGCGTGGTTTGGTAATACGCCAATTTGGCCGCTGTCTGCATATTTATCATATGTAACCTACTCTATCTGCTATGCATTACCAAATGGAGATGTATCTAAATTCACATTAAACATGGTTACATATAATTTCACATAGATATCATAAACTTATTGATGGCAATTAAGAAGGATATGATAATACTTAATGAATTTATGTATTGCATATTTTTATCGTAAAGATACTACATTTGTTGATACATAGCAATATAAACTGTGATATTTTTTTCTTAAAAATTTACCAGGTTGCAGGATTAATGGCACTAATGGAAGGTGATCATGTTGGACCTTTTAACTTAGGAAACCCTGGGGAGTTCACCATGCTGGAGCTTGCTGAGGTTTGTCCATGAATTATAACTCAGAAGATCATAATGTCTTTATAATCTTTCATCCAAAAGAAACTCACTTGTTATTTTTATTCAGGTTGAGAAAGAAACAATTGATCCAACTGCAACTATTAAATTTAAACCAAATACTGCAGATGACGAGGAGTGAGTGAGACTTGTTCTTATATTTATGTAGTTTTCAATTGTGTGAAGACATGTTATGACTTTTGAATTTTACCTATATGTAATATATTTGTGATTTTATTGCGTAGTGAATGAATATTATTTGAGCACGCGAGATGTATTGTGATTGTGGTTATATGATGAATATTGTTCGATATTGTGGATTGACGGATGAATTAAATTGGATGAGTATTCATTTGGAATGTGAATGTATATCATGGTTGATTTTATGATATATTGTTAAATATCATCATTGGATTGATGTCGATACAGGCTATATGTGTATTCTCGTATGGAAGGCTACCAGAAAATTAAATTTTTTTTGCATAAATATATACATTGGCGATGGATTTCCCCATCGCCAATGTTTAAAACATTAGCGACGGGTAAATCCCCGTCACCAATGTTTTAATCATTGGTGACGGATCTACCCGTCACCAATGTGCATTGGCAACGGGGAAATCCGTCGCCAATGCTTAAACATTAGCGACGGATTTCCCCGTCACCAATGCACATTGGTGACGGGAACCACCCGTCACCAAAGAAATCCGTTACCAATAGTCATCCGTCGCCAATAAGTATTGGCGATGGGGAAACCCGTCGCCAATACTTATTGACGACGGATTTATTGGCGACGGACCCATTTCCGTCACCAATATGTATCGGTGACGGATTTTGGGGCATTGGTGATGGATTTCCCCGTCGCCAATGCCCTGTTTTCTACTAGTGTTTCAGCTTCTCCAACTTGTTGAGTTTGGCCTAAAGCAAGGTCTGTTGTTCCTCTCGATTGGCTGCCAATGTTTGCCACATTTCCACTGTGGCCTTCAGTTCATTTTCTGCTTCTGCCAGTTAGGCTTGTAGATCAGTGATAGTGTCTTTGTAAGATTCAACTAGGAGGGGTTTGTTCTATTCAGTATTAGCAACATTTTTGTCCTCGCTGGATAACTTCTCGCTGACGCCTTCAAGCTATTTGACCCTATGCTTCTTTTCAAGCACTTGGCGTTCAAGCTTGAACATAGAATCATCCCTTTACCTCAGATATTACGTGGCCCATTCTTCAGCTAGAGGGAAAAGAGATCGATTGCGGTGATACGAGTCACTAGGAAAGCACCTTTGATTGCGGAATTATCAAAGGTGGATTAAGAAGAGGATGACAGAAACATAAGAATAATTCAGTATGTGGCGAAGAAAAATACCCTCTCTAGATTATGATATGAAAAGATTACAATCTCTCTCTCACAATCTCACTAGAATTGAGAATAAACTCTCAATTCTCTATAAACCCTAATCTCTCTTGATTAGAATTTCTCTTTGATTACATCTGATTCCTTAGAAACCCTAAAACAATCCCTTATATAGGTATAACAACGCGGATGGCAAAGTGGTAAATAGCCAAGCCCAAATCACATATGAATTCGTGCAAACAAAAACCCAAACGAACCAGGAAACCATCAATGAGTTGACTCATGTGCATATATGAGTCGACTCATGACACATGGGTCGACTCATGACAGGCATGAGTCGACTGGTCAGAAACTTTTGACAAAACGACTGTGTTTAATGAGTCGACTCATGACAGGCATGAGTCGACTCAACCTGATGAGTCGACTCAACCTGATGAGTCGACTCATGTACATGTATGAGTCGACTCATGGGCTGAAAACCGGATGCTTCGATTCTTTGATTCGTCGTCTCGTTCCACGCTTCAGCCTGTATTCTACTATGTTATTTTACACCTCTATTCTCAAGTTACCATGAGAATCATCTATCCTCAAGTTCCCATGAGGATCGCTAAGTTTCAAAGAGAAGATACACCCGTATCATGAGTCCCCCCTTTAGGAACTTGAAGTCCCATTAAAGTTAGAACTTTAGCTGAGGAACCTTGCGAGCTCCTCCATCCTTTCTGTACCACCTGGCCTTGCTAGGAACCTGATATCGACGTACAACTAGAAACGACTCCTTCATTCCTTGCCTCATCGTAGTCGTCTTTCGCTCCAACATGTAACTCCTTTTCGATGGCTCGTCATGAAGTCTAATGCACAGCAAGATGAACTTCTTGCTTGCATTCACTAGCCTCTTCGATCTCATCATCATCGCCAAGTTTGCCTCCTTCGGAAGAGACGCCGAACGAAATATGAACTTTTCACCATCGTTGGTGAATGTGTACTTCTGAGCCCGTCTTTCTTAGATCACGTATCTATCCCATAAGTATGGATTGTCTAGTATAACCTGACAAACATCCAATGGAACGACGTCGCACATGACCTCATCAATATACGACTCATGAAGTACAAATCTGACAATGCATTGATCAACTACACTTAGTCCCGTCTCCTTCTGAATCCACCTCAATGGATAGGGTTTCTAATACTTGACTGTCTTTAGTCCCAGCTTCTGAACCAATACCTCAGATATCAAATTCTTTTCGCTGCCTAGATCAACAATGGCATCAACCAAACTGGTCTTCACTTGTAATTTCAGTACAAAGAGCTGCTCTTGGGGGTCTTCGTCCTCTTTCGTGGCCTGTTTTCCTGTCATAAGATTGAGACTACTGTTGGGCTCTATCATCCCAGAAACTTCCTTCGGACCCTATGCTATCACGTATGCCTTTTTCTCCTCTTTCTTCTTCAACCCCTTTGGCTTCATATGAGGGTATTTCTCCCAACATCGATCAGCAATATGTCCTGTCTTCTCGCAGTGACTACAAATCAGTTCTGCTTTAACTGAATCACCCTTCTCCTCCTTCTTATGTTTTAAACCACTAGACTCACCTCTCGTCTGTTTTGCATCTCCTTTTGCCTCGTTGCTCTTCTTTTTCTTACCCTCGATAGCAATTGTAGACGGTAAAAATTACCGCGGCGGACTAACGAGCAAATTCGCCTACAAGTCAAGACCATCCACTTAGATGAAGAATGGAGTGTAGCCACGAAATGGACCCGATGGCGCACGAGTCCCACATTGGCCCTCACACACCAAATCACATGGGTTCACCAGTAGGGTGAATCCGCCTTCATGAGCCAAATCCGCTTGCAGGGGTCCAAATCCGCCCTCATATGCCAAATCCGCTTACAGAGGTCCAAGTCCACCTACGTGAGTCGAAAGCCGGGTTTCCAGGGACAAGCCTCCCCTACTTCCCGCGATGCGAGGGGAGAGAGCACAGTGCTCCAGACTCATCAGACGACAGTCCGCAATTCAAGTGAACAAGACAGGCGCCGGACCGGCCTGCATACTCATAAATACGGGTCACCTCACCCATCAGAATCGAGAGCCGGAGCCGTCGGCATGCAGCAAGCTGCCCAAACCCACTCGGGTATGAAACATCCATTCTCCCGCTCCTATTGAGGCGTAGGGAGAGGGCACAGTGTCCCAGGACCGTCAAGCGGTCGCCCGGTGGCTCAGGATGTAAGTGAGCGGACAGGCATCAGAGCAGCCTGCACCCTCATGAATGCGACTTACCTCACTCGTCCAAACCGAGAGCAAGAGCCGCCGGCGCTCGATGAGCTGGCCAGATCCACTCAAGTATCTAGCAGCCGCTGTCACGGATACGAGGAGGGGCTTTCCCACTCCTGCGCGACGTGATATAACATGTGGTTCCTCGAATGACCGTTTGTGGTACAGAGGGGCAGTAGGATGTCTTTGAACAGTGTATGATCACATCCCATAATTCAAGGAGCAGCCAAACTGTCTCTCTCCCATTTAAGAGCTTCTTTCAGTAACCTGAAGGGGCATCGGCCAATAGATCGATAGATCGATTCATCAATTGAGAGATTGATCAAAGGAGGAGGATCGACGACGAGCTCTTTGCATACTCTTGCACTGCAGCACCGTCCCCTAGTTCCGAGCCCCGATCGCCGACGAACTAGAAGATTCGAACTCTATCAACCTGAGCTTCTACTGAGTACTGAAGCTCTCTCCAGCAACCTCGATCAAACTGTCCAAGGGAAGCAGACTCTGCACGAGCACCGAGCAAAGCGTCCTACAGCTACCAAAAAGTCCCCACACTAAACAAAGAGGGCATTCCCTCTGCTTCTGTTGTAAACATTTGATCATTAGTTTGTAATAAGCTTTCTTATCAATACAAACGAAGTTCCCTGTTTTCGGGAAATTAAATTTACACCCTACAGAAGATGGTGACCACAGTGGGAGAAGCTGTTTCCTCAAGCGAAATGGTGGTAGCTCAGTTCGATGAGGTTGCTGTTGGGACGATGGTGGAGTCCCTAGAGATCGAGTTCGACCAGTCCAAGTACTAAGAGTACCTGTCTTCCTCCTCTTCCGGTGGCGAAGCGTCCCGCAAACGCCACAGAGTCGTGCGCAGGAGCCGACCTCAGACGGTCAAAGCTCCCGTGCCAGAAGGCTCTACCCAAGTCTTGACGGGGAAACCCACCCCAAAGTCTCTCGAGGCCGAGCCACAGATCGAGAGCATGGGGTGAGGGTCTGCTAAGTGGGTCGCCAAACGACCCTCGGTAACACCCGTCCCGAAAGAGACACCAGTTCATTCCGGCACGATTCATACTGCCACAGTCCACACGGACACTCTTCTCTCTAGAAGAGCTCGCCAGCGGCGAGGAGGCAGCTCATCTTATACCGGAAGGCCCTCCAAATCAGGGGCGCCAACGGATGAAGATCAGGCCACCTGCTCAGGTAAACTTCGCTTCTCAGGTCACATCCCTGATGCGAATAAACCATCGCGAGCACGCGAGGCTGCCCGCACAAGCGAATCCTCGAAAGTGGCCGGGTTTTGCCCCGACCACCTAACGGATAGCTCCAGAGACAAACCAATGGATGACGACTCGCCCATTCGCCCGCGTGAGCAAAGAGCTGAATCTCGCCCACATGTTGGAGTTCACCCAGATGCGAGAGTTTGCCTGCCAAGGCAAACTCGCCCAACTCCTACATCGAGGCGTTCCGCCCAGTGTACAGCAAGGGGTGCATCCCAGACCCTCTTGTGCGATCACACAGGCAACCCATCTAACCTTAGGGGTATTCGCCAGTCTCCCACGGAAGATCTCCGGGATTACCTAACTCGCAAATGCACTATACATGAAGCGAATCCTCAGTGCCACTACGAAAGGCTCATCCAGACAGTTCTTGCCGACTGTCAATGTATAGAGACGGCGAAACCTTCAGTGTTCGAAAGGCTCTCTCGACAACCCTCTCGACCAAGATCCACTCGTCAGAGGTGCCGTCGCCAAAGAGGACGCGCTACTGACGACCTAGAGCTCCCGTCCGCCACAATCAACATGACGGACAGGGGTAAGGCGGTATTTTTCGATTCCCCAGATTCGGAATCCATTCTGGGACCCAATCCTCGGTTCGCTCGACGCGGACAAGGCGGCATATACCAACGAACCCGTAGTCGGAAGGGAGCGAGCATCGGGTTTGATTACTCTACCCTAGCACCTCCCTCCTACGGCGAGGACGAAGTTCATTCAGCGGCAGCCACGTCCCAAACCTCACACTCGAGTCAGGATGCGCCGGCGGGGGTACACATGACTGAGCTCGCCCACGAGCAGACAATGGCTCAAAAGCTAGAGGAACAGCAGGCGACCATCGACTCTCTACGAGAAATGATGGAGCAGCTTCTGAACAAGAAGAAGAAGAAGAAAAGAACCCAACGCCCCTTACCCCGGCGAACTGGGGATAAGGAGTGGGTACCTCCCCATCGTCCGTCGACGGAAACGGAAGACAACAGTAATCCGCAATCCGATTACTCTTTCAAAACATCGCTAGGAACGTCTCACACCGGGGGTAGCGCCCGTGACAAGAGATTCGACGAGTTCCAAGATCAGCTCAATGCGTTGAAGCTCCAGCAGAACATGAACAAGCTGGGGGTGGTCCGTCCCTACCCTATCGAATGGGATACGGTTCCATACCCGGCGAAATTCAAGCCGATTAGCTTGGTGCAGTTTGACGGCAAGGGCTCGCCCTCACAGCACATCTACTACTTTATAGCGCAGACTGGATTCCTTACGGGGAACGACACCATTCTCACGCGACTATTCATAGGCACCCTTAAGGGGGTGGCCTTTGAATGGTTCCGTAAACTGGAACCCGGCTCTATCAAGTCGTGGGCCGACGTCGAGAGGCTCTTTTTGGCCTGCTTCTTCGACGATGACACAGAAGTGTCGATGGCCACTCTCCTTGTTGAAAAGCAACAGAAGTCGGAGTCGGTCAATGACTTCGTGAAAAGATTCCGGAATCGGTCCGTCCATTGTCGGGACCAAGTCTCTGAGTCGATGCTGATCGAGATGTGTCGCAACAACCTGTCGATCCATATTTTTTCCAAGATAGGCGCGGTAGAGACCCGGACGTGGAAGGAGCTTGTGCGTCAAGGCGAACAGGTGGAAAACATGATCAAGAGGCTGGAGGCCGAGGAACCACAGCCCAAGAAGGGAGCCGCGGAGCCGGCTGTGCTGAAGAATCCCCCTCGAACAAGAGGAAAGGAGATCATGGCAGTCAATTCCGCCCCAGCACCAAAGACTGCTCAAAGGCCAAAGCCCAGACAATTTGAGCAACGCCCCCCGCGGCAGTATGACTTCAAAGAAGACCAGGTGGTGGCAACGTTCGATACTCTGCTCAAGAGTGGTCGGATCAAACTGCCAGAAGCCACGAAGCCTGAGGAGGCGGACAAAACCGATGATCCGAGTTACTGTGCCTATCACAGATTCCACGGCCACAACACAACCAAGTGCTATGTCCTCAAGGACAAGCTCCAGGCCCTCTACGATGCGGGTGTCTTGAAGAAGGAGAAGGTCCAAAAGCAGGTGACCACGAACATGATCACTTTGAGCTTTGGGACAAATCTCCCAGAAGTCCAAGCTCCGGCGGGGGTAATTCCTATCCCCAAGGCGGTTTTGAAGATCACCAACGACGATCCTCATAACCAGCGGGGGAAGGGCTTGGTCCCGCAGACCCTGCCATCGGGGCAGGTAATGTGGGTCCATCCAGACCTCCTCAACGATGAACAATAGACTACAAGGCCTTCAAGAAAGGCCAAACATTGCAACGTCGTCTATGCTACCCCAGATAAGGATGACGCAGCGATAACCGCCTTGACCGATTTCGAGGAGGACACCAACGTCTTCGCCACGAGAGCGGGAAAGGAATTCGCGAAGGAATATCCCACGAGGGCAGAGAACCCGACAGGACCTCCCAAGAGGCCAGTCGTGACGACTCCTCCCAATCCAGCCGGGCCGAGCTCGAGCCGCCAACCTTTCCGGTTCAACGTGCTCACGCAACTGAAAAGCATCCCTGTGCGAATCACCATGTGCGACCTCCTCCGGTTGTCCAGGTCTACTCGCGAGGCCCTGCAAGAGGCTTTGGCCGACTCAGAGGCGTTCGCCACCCATTTCTCGAAAGAGGCAGAAGCAGAACGAGAATGTGTGACCTGCTGCCAAGTCTCCAAGAGATGGGTCCCGTGCATCACTTTCACTCCTGAAGACATGCTCATCAAGAGCACGTCTCATGATCGACCGCTGTACTTCACGGGATACATCGGGTCGGTGAAAGTTGATGGGATCCAAGTCGACCCGGGTTCTGCGTTGAGCATCGTACCCCTGAAATTGATCAAGCACTTGGGGATACCGCCGAAGCGTTTGTCCTCGACCACCACGACCATTTTTGGCTTTAACGCCACTTGGACGCGGCCGTTGGGCAAAATCCGCCTGAAATGCCGAATAAGCGACATGAAGACGGAGGTGACCTGTTACGTCATCGATGCCGAGCCTTCCTACAACGTACTCTTGGGACGACCGTAGATTCATGGCAACCGAATAGTCCCATCCACGTTACACCAATGTCTCAAGTACGTGGACGACTACGAGCAAGTGAAGACGGTAGTGGCCGACAAACAACCCTTCAAAGGCGTCGAGAACTACTTCACAGACTCTCTGCTGTATCAGGACCCCGTCGAACCGCCAGTTGAAGAGCCAGAGAGCGGCAACGAGGCGGACAGCGAGCCCGAGTACGGCGACAGTCTAATCCTGAACGACTTCGAGTCAATTATAATCGGTTACAAGAGTCACAATGTAACCGATGCTGTTCAGGCAGAGGAAATTATCATGAATGAGAAATCCGACTTTACTTATTTGTCGTCTTGCTCCACATCCGAGGATGATGCTCCTAACGACCTATGGTCAGAACTCTACCGTGATCCTTCCCTGCACTTGCTAGTATGCTCGTCATACGTCGCCAAAGCACAGCCGATCAAGTCATCACAAGCTGTGTTCGTCGTGCCAGCCCGAAATAATCATCAAAAAGATATTATCTTCGGTCGAATCGATCATCCCCTGCGCACGCTATGGGACGAGTCTGAAGACGAAGACCCAGCGCCCCAGTTTTCGCAATACAGTCGAATTGTGAAACGCATGATGAGTGACATGGGATATGACCTCACTCGTTTAGAGGGCCTGAATTACGGCCGAGGACGCAAGACGGTCATCCGACCCGCTTACGTATCTAAAGGGAAACCCTCAAATTACTTCAATAGGACTAGGAGAGGCTTAGGCTACTCCTCCTCCTCGTCGGATTTGTATTTTTACGTCAACGAAGATTCCGACTATGCATGTTCAGGGGATCAATCGTCAGCAACCTCGGCATGGGACTCGGATGTCAGCGTAAGGGATCTGTTCGATAACCTCACAGTCAACATGGCTGCAATGGATCCTACCGAAATGGTGGCGGATGAACAACTTCCGCTTTATGATGAGACATGGGATCGCCATGTTAATGCCCAGTGGAGTAGTCGCTTCGAGCAACGGGAACCACCCACCGAAGACGAAATCCTCCAGGTGAACATAGGCACTGACGCGAATCCCAAGCCCATCTTCATCAGCGGTAGCCTGCCTCCTCAAGAAAAGGAGGATCTCATCGCCCTCATACGGGAATACATCGACGTCTTCGCGTGGAATTATGAGGACATGCCTGGCTTGGATCCGCGGGTCACTACGCATCGCCTCAACATCAGCTCAGACGCCAAACCAGTCAAACAACAGCAAAGGCGGTTTCGCTCTCAGATCATGGAGGCGATCGAGGCCGAAGTAAAGAAGCTCATCGAATCTGGCTTCATCAGAGAAGAACAACACCCCGACTGGGTGGCCAACATTGTTCCAGTGCTGAAGAAAAATGGTAAGATCCGCATCTGCATCGACTTCAGGGACCTCAACGCTGCGTGCCCCAAAGAAAAATTTTCTTTGCCCATCACGGATGTCATCATCGACAACACGTGCGGATTCGAGAGGATGTCCTTCATGGATGGTTTCTCGGGGGTACAATGAAATCAAAATGCACCCTGAGGACGAAAAACACACCTCATTCAGAACTCCTATGGGGGTGTACTGCTACACGGTCATGCCCTTCGGACTCAAGAATGCCGGCGTAACCTATCAACGCGCCATGAACACGATCTTTCGAGAGAACCTGCAAAAAACGGTGGAATGCTATGTGGACGATCTGGTTGTGAAAAGTCGCCACAAAGGCGACCACCTCCAAGACTTGAGGGCGATGTTTGAACTCATGAGGACTCACCAACTCAAGATGAATCCTACGACATCATTCCTGAGGATGGCTAGTGGTAAGTTCCTCGGTTTCGTTGTCACAACGAAGGGGATCCAAATTGACCCCGACAATGTGCGAGCCATTCAAGAGCTTCGACCACCCCGAAACCTCAAAGAATTAAGGGGTCTCCAGGGACGATTGGCCTATATCCGAAGATTCATTTCTAATCTTTCGGGCAAATGTCAGCCGTTCTCCAAGTTTATGAAGAAAGGCACTTCCTTCGTATGGGACGAGCCTTGCCAGAAGGCCTTTGAGGACATCAAGGCTTACCTCTCGAACCCGCCTGTCCTCGCCGCACCAATCTCAGAAAGACCATTTCTCATCTATATACGCGCCATGGAACACTCTCTGGGTGCTCTCTTGGCATAAAATGATGACGCCGGCCACGAGCAAGGCATCTACTACCAGAGTAGAACCCTGCAAGGCACCGAACAACGGTACCCGATGGTCGAAAAAGAATATTTGGCCCTGGTGTTTGCCATCCAAAAGATGCGACACTACTTAGTCGGCCAGACGATCCACGTCATCTCCCGGGTGAACCCCATTCGAGTCTTCATGACGCAACCCGCGGCGTTAAACTGGTGCCTGGCTAGGTGGGCACTTCTGCTCTCTCAGTACGACATCCACTTAATGCCACAGAAGTCGGTCAAAGGGTAGGCCATATGCGATCTCATGGCTAGTCACCCACTAGGAGCGAAAACCGACTTGTTTGAAGATTTGCCAGACGAACCGCCCGAAGTCAACGTAACTTCGTTACCGGAGGTGTGGCAGATGTTCTTCGATGGCGCATCTCGCGCAGTTGCGGACGGCTCTATTGTTGCAGGAGTGGGAGTAGTCCTCACTTTTTCGCATAACCACATGCTGCCCCGAGCCTTCTCTCTGACAGAGCCCTGCACCAACAACGTGGCTGAGTACAATGCCTTACTCATCGGGTTTGAGTTGGCCAAAGAGTTAGGGATAAGGCATCTCGAAGCTTACGGCGATTCCTAACTCATTGTTAAGCAGATGACCGGCGAATATGAAGTTAGGAACGAGGACCTGATTCCACTCCACAAAGCGGCTATCACGCTAGTGGAATCATTAGAGAGTTTCCGCATTGAGCACGTGCTGCGATCCAAGAATACACATGCGGACGCGCTCGCCTCTTTAGCGGCCAACCTGGCTCAACCACTAGGGACAACCCAATGGGTCACAGTGGCGAGCAGAAGGCTCTTTCAACTGAAAGACGCTCCAGAAGCGAACGCCACCCATCAAGTCTCAGATCAGCCCAATGCTGAGGACTGGCGCCTCCCGATCATCGATTACGTCCTATACGGCGTATTGCCCGAAGATGCAAAGGAGCAGGAGTCTGTTCGGAGACGTGCTACGAGATTCTACTATGATTCGACCACCAAGACGTTGTATCGAAAGTCATACGACGGCTTGTTGCTTCGATGCCTCTCGAAGGCAGAAGAACAAGAAGCTCTACGTGAGGCCCACGACGGCGTTTGCGGAGCTCACCAGCCTGGACCCAAACTTTGGGATCGTCTGCGAAGGATAGGCTACTTCTGGCCTGGGATGGTCCACGACGCAGTCGTCTACGCGAAGCGCTGCCATGAGTGCCAGATCCACGCCAACTACATGCATCAGCCGCCCGAAGATCTACACCCGACAAAGGCTTCGTGGCCTTTCGAGGCATAGGGGATGGACATAGTCGGGCTAATATCCCCTCCTTCGGCAAGAGGTCATCGCTTTATTCTCGCGATCACTGACTACTTCTCTAAGTGGGCCGAAGCCATCCCCTTGAGAGAAGTCAAGACTAACGACGTGATTAAGTTCATCAAACACCATGTCATCTACCGATACGGCGTACCCCGACGTATCATTCATGACAATGACATGCAATTTGTTAGCCATGCATTCACCAGGTTCTGCGACAAGTTCCGAATACAGAACCTCTCCTCCACGGCCTATAACCAATCGGCGAATGGCTTGGCCGAGGCCTTCAACAAAAAAATCATCAAGATATTGACCAAGTTAACCTCCACCAGCAAACACGATTGGAACGAAAAACTGGGTGAAAGCTTGTGGGAATATCGCACAACGGTTCGCACACCGACTGGCCATATGCCCTACTCATTGGTATACGGCTGTGAAGCCGTGTTGCCCTTAGAAATTCAAATTCCGTCCCTCCGCATCGCCTTGGCAACGTGGATGACGGTGGAAGACAATCACCAACAACGACTCGCCGAGCTTGAAGCGCTGGACGACAAATGGTTAGAAGCTCAACAACACATTGAGTTCTACCAAGCCCGGATGGCTAAGGCTTTCGACAAGAAAGTCAGGCGCCGAGCCTTCAAGGAAGGGGAGCTAGTGCTGGCCATTCGCCGACCGATGATTCTCACCTCCAAGAAGAAGGGCAAATTTCAGCCCAAATGGGAAGGACCATTCGTAATAGAGACAGTCTACTCGAACGGCGCCTATCGCCTCGTCAAACCTAATGGCGATAAGATTATGATGCACATCAACGGCAAATATCTGAAGAAGTACTACCCTTAGTCCTTCTTCACCAACTCCCACGAGTGCATGAGTCTAAACTGGCCCTCACCCCCTCCAACTGGTACACGAGGCTAAACTGTCCCTACTTTACCCGCTCTGACGAAAGATCTCGGTCAGAGTTTAATTCGCCAATCTTCCCCAATAAGATGGCGGATCCACTCAAGTCGCTCACATCGCGGCAGACATAGTTTAATTTGCCAATCTTCCCTAATAAGATGGCGGATCCACTAAAGTCGCTCACATCACGGCAGACACAGTTTAATTCGCCAATCTTCCCCAATTAGATGACGGATCCACTAAAGTCACTCATATCACGGCAGACTCAGAGTTCAATTCGCCAACCTTCCCCAATAAGATGGCGGATCCACCAAGGTCGTTCACAGCGCGGCGAACACAGAGTTGCTCAAATCGTAATAAACCCCCATTGCCAGATTGATACCAAACCACTGGCAAAAGTCAATTCGCCAATCCTCCCCAATAGGATGGCGAATTCAACAAAGTCGCTCATATCGCGGCAAACAACTCGGTTATGTTAACCATCACTTCTAACTGAACCAGCTTATCAGTCTCCTTCAATGAGTTGATAAGACCCCATAGTTGCTCCGATCGCAACAAAGCTTCATCAGGTTAATGATTAGCTCCGATGACTGGCGCTGCTATTCCTACGAATGGCATAGCCTACGTAATGACCTACCACGCAACGTGTTATTACTTCGGTCGATAGTCACACTCCTACGTCCCTGAACTATTCGGCCTATTCCAGCTATCCTAACATCCCCTTAGGGTAACTGATGGGTAGCAGCCTACCACGTGATAGCTCCTACAACGATCGATCGTCATATTCCTACATCCCTGAGCGACTCGATTATCACCTGTGTCGTCATGACAGCTATCAAGGGCGGCTCGACAAGCGTCACACCCGACAGTGCCTCCAAACGACAACCCACCGAGTGGCAAGTCAAGCATTAGAGACATCGGTTGGTCGCACGCACAAGCAACCACACCTAATCTAGGGCTAAGTGTTACCATCTAAGTCCTACCAGAGCTGCAACAGAAGGGCAGGTCTGATCGGACCCCATGTCGCAGGCAACCAAAAGCAAAAAAAATGGCGCATGCAAAACAGAGAATAAACAAAGCAAAGAGCCACTACGGGCCAAAATTACATATATAAAGTTTAAGGTTATGATGCAACCCACATCAACCGAATTACAAAAAAAAAAGAACTTAAACAGCGTGAGCGCTACAGGAACTTCAGCAAGCTAAAAGAACCAATTTTGGCCTTGACCGCCGCAAGATCCGCTTCACGCTGGATCCTCGCCCTCTCCTTTTGCTCCTGCTACCGCCTGGCCAAGGCCACTCGCCGTCTTCTGCCTCCTGACGAAGAAGTTGGAGCGCCCCATCCACCGCTCCGGCAGCCTGACTGAGCCTCCTCGCCTCACGTTCATGCTCCCGCAGCCTTGCCTCATCGCGGAGAGAGCCGGCATCCTCGAAGAAGGCGGCGTCCAAGTAGGCGTCCATCCGGTCCAGTACCGCTAGGTACTGCTTGCGCAGACGTTTGAGCTCGGCCTCCTTCGCCCGAATCCGCTTCGCCCGCTCTTCACGCTCGAGCAGGAGACGCAGCGAGAGGGGCGATGGCACGTCGGAGGGATCGTCGTAAGCCAGCTCCTCGAGGCGGTACATCCACCCCTCTACACGGTGAAGTTCCTGCTCACATCATCGTGCGAGCGAGGTACCGCCCGCGCGACGGACCTCCCTTAAGCCCGCTTCCACGAGAGGAAGCGCATCATAGTACCTCCCGTCGCCCACGCCGACCGAGATGGCGATCCCCTGCACCAAACCCTCCAGCCTCTGGAGGGGCGCGAATGCAGGGTGAGCCACGGGGTCTGGAGCAGAGGACCCCTGGACCGAGCTCACAGGGGAAGCGGGCGGAACGCCGACATCAATGACGGTGGCAGAAGAACCAGCACCCTCGGAGGCGCTATGGTCGGAATCAGAGGCCATGGAGCAGAGAAGGTTACTGCAGCGGTTTTCTCCTAGCGGATTTTTCTCGAAGAGGTAGGAACTTGGCTGAAAAGATGGTGAGTACGGGAGATATATCTGAAGACGCTACGGTCAGGATCTGTCCCCTTAGACAATCGAACGGCCCAGGTGTCCTGCGACGCTTCGAGCTCAACGCCAATAAAGGCCACTCCTCTCGGGACCCCAAACCAACCGATCGAATGAAGCCCAAGAGGCGAAGCGTTCTGTCACTTCGCCATTAATGAGCATTAACACGTCCCTAAGGCCTTAGCTGGCAAGCATTTGGGCCCGCCAGGAGACGCGTGGCATGAACTTTCGCTAGTATTTTTGAGGCTTCAACTTGGGATAGATTCGCCGCCGCTTGAGCTCGGACTGCAGTACGAACTCGTCCTAATTCGAATCTGACAGCACGAAGTTTCGCTTGCAACCTAAACTCGCCAGAGGCCAAGTTGGGTCTGCAGCGTAAACTCGCCTTCTCATAAATTCCGCTTGCAGTCTAAACCCGCCAGCGGCCAGAGTTAGTCTTCAACATGAACTCGCCAACACGGGGGTTTTGCCTACGGCTTGAGTTTGCCAACAGTCAAAGTTAACCTTCAAGCGAACTCGACATCGTTCTCGCTTCACCTTCAGCGTGAACTCACCTACATTCGAGTTGGACTGAACGAACTCGCCGGTAGTTTAGTATGGCTCTCCACGCGAATTCACCATCACTTGAACCGGCCTGTACTCGAGTTGAATCTTCGCCCAAGGCGTGCTACCCGAAATCGCTGTTGGCCATGCCAAAGAAACATTGAAGAGCGATATATCCAAAGGAAGCGTGACAAGAAAACACAAACTTCATCAGATGCTTCTAGACAGTACATTTGAACAAAGTTATGATTTTATAACCAAGAAAGTCATAATGTTACGTTCGAGAAGCAAAACATACACCAGTTTTTCGTTAAGACAATACATTTGAACAAAGTTATGACTTCACAAGTCATGGCATAGTTTCAAAAGCAAAACAAACAAGCAAAATGTCTTAACACAGGCACGGATTTGAAATCTCAGTCGAACAAACTAAAAGAGGAAAGCTCTTCTTTGGCCAACGCCACCCTTCTCGCGTAGTCCTCCCGAGCTTTGTCTTCAGCCGCCTTCCGAACTCGGTCTTCAGAGCTCGATCTGGCGGCAGCATCTTTTTGACGCAAGGCCAAGAGGCTTCGAGTTTCCGCCTCAGCGTTCCTGCTGACCTTTACGACATCGGACTAGAGCCCCTTCAAATTCGTCTCCGCCTGTCCCAGTTCGGCTCGCAGGCGAGCTATTGTGCGATTGAGGTCGACAATTTGCTCCTCCAACGAGTGTTGTTGACCCACCCAGAAGTTGGCGATGGATTCCAAATCCGTGATTTCTTTGGAACGGACCTCCTGTTCCTGAGCTTCCTGACGCCTGATGCGAACCAGGCAAGACTCCACGTCGGCTTCCGGACCTTCCCGTAGCAATGTCTCTAGCCCTATCATATGCGACTCCAAAAGACGGAGCGCCTGCATACAACGAGTGGCAAGCCGGTTTTCGCCCGACCGTCGAAAGTCGACCACGTAATCCAGGAGAGATTGCCTGAAACCGTCAAAGCTGCCCATGCCAAGATTGACAAGGGAAATCACTTGCCTCACGGCATTCTAAAACTCTTCGACGCGAGCCTGCAAGGGCAAGGAACCGGGGGGAGCAGGCTCTTGACCCGGGGTGAGCACCGCAATAGGTAGAACCTTGAGGCAAGGTTCGGTTCCTGGCTGAGGAGCGGGGCCGGGGGTAGGAGAAGTCGCCGGGCTCTCGGGTTCAACGTCAGATATCAGAATAGGCTCGGCCTCATGCTCCTCGGGAAGCGGAGCATCGTCATGGGCTGTGAAGCACAGCGATGGCATGAAAGGGGGAGTCTGGCGAGAAATACCAATCCATGCTTGAGTGAGGGTTGAGTTAAAGACATACCTTCGGCAGCAGCGGCTTCCGCAGCGCCCGAAGAAGACGCCTCCTTCCTCTTCTTCGAAGTAACCCTCTTCACCTTCGGTGCCATCTGGTAGATGCAAGAGAAATTTGGATCTTCCCTGAAAAAGACGACAAGAAAACTTTGGTCTCTTCTTGACGAGGGGGAGGAGTACTAAAATACCCTGACCCTAGACAGTTATCGACGGCTCGATTGGACCCTTCAGGCCCAAACAGTTGAGAGGAAGGCCGAACAATCTGGATCCCCTATGAGCGGCCAGGATTCGGCAGCTCCTAGGCACGATCTCTAACCAACGGCCCGGATTAGGCGTGAAGGACGAAGAGACCCATCGCACCACATTTAATGCGAAGCGGCGCGCCCACGTCTCCATAACCGACGTGCACGTGGGTGAACACACGACCCGCTAAAAGCGAAGCCCACCCGTAACCGAAATCACGATTAGTGTGACGACTGCGGATTCACCCTCGGGTAAAATTCGCCTGCAGGCGAAACGAGTTTGTAACTGAAATCTGCCGATGAGAGTTTCCCGCAGCCAAACACCAACTAGTGCACAAAAAAAAAAAAAAA
>BQKN01000206.1:145027-162593 GCA_022839385.1 Asparagus kiusianus
AAGTTACCTCCGGGCACTGACGAAGGAGTCGTCGAAGCCCCCGCCGGTGGTCTCACATCAGGCTTCGGAGGGGCGTCTTTCGGGATCACCGGGACCGCCTCTGACGCGATGGGGGGAGTAACCTCCACCGTCCACTCATGTCGGGCCTTCTTGGCCGCTTCTGCTCCAGAACCTTCAGCCACCTCCCGTTGCTGCTTAGAAAGCAGCAAACTTCTCGGAGATAGGAGGGGCATCCCCATACGCCCAGCGATCGTGCTCCGGGCTTGCTCCAGACACTTACTCGCCCGGGTTAACTCGACAGGCTCCCTCCGCTCACCTTGGGAATCCAACGGAAGACTGGGAGGAGGAGCTCGTGCCTCGGGCGCCTCGGATTCATCTGTACCCACGTCTTCACTCTCAGGGTCTTCGGCAGGATCCTCCATGGGCCACTCCTTAGCAGTTTGATGGCCCCTCCGCCTCGAAGGATGGATAACTCCTCTTGGACGACGCCCGTGCTCTGCCAGACACGAGCTCTGAAACCAAAAGTCATCGGGATTAGCGTTGGCACCCCGATACCACCGGCAGTACAAGAGCATGTGGTGCAAGTCCTGATCCCTCGCAGGCAGCCCGAAACGGGCGTGGGTACCACCGGCATGGGTCCAAAACCATCCCCGAGCTCCATCCACCAGCCCTCCTTCGAAATGCAAGTGGGGATTGGCATTGCCCACGTATAATTGGTCATACCCAAACTGGCGGGCAAACCTGCAAGGGATGTACGGCTCGAGATAGCACGTAGAACCCGTTCGTAAGACATGATACCCCGGCCGGATGTTCACCAACCAGCGAAAGGCGCCACGGGGGAGAACTGTGTAATGATCCGCCGTCGGCGCATCCCTGAGAGATTCTCCATATCCTCCCCTACTAAAGTAAGGGAAGAAGCGGTGAAAGTTATAATGCCCGAAATGGGAGAGCGTCTTCCATGCATCAGGGATGTCCTTGTATTTCCAAGAACACCTCTCCAGGCGCTGAACGAATGGGATGAACCTGTCGCCTTGAAGCGTCGCTAGGGCACTCATCAAACATTCGCAGTGGTATACGAACCACACCATCAGATAGGTGTATGGCAACCCCACCCTAGGATTGGGGGTTCTGATAACCTCTCCTTCCCCCTCGTCGAGGATCGACACACGGCAGAATTGGGCCATCAGAGTGCGGAGCCCCCGATGGATGCACGCTATCGTCGCCGATACCAGGGAGTAAGACTTCCCGTGAGCTAAGCAAACCGCCGGATACACAACCTCCACAGGAAGAGCCTCGAAAGATTGAGTGGGGATTACGCAACTCTTCAGCCATAACATGAGGTACCCCACGAACAGAGCCTTCCCGGATATGGGGGATTTGGCCTGATGATGGAATGAGTGAAGGACCGTACCAGACTTAAATCCGCCCTCGTCACGTTCGAGAGTCATGGTGCTTCCCTCTTCAGCTGTCCTCGCCTCCACTTCAGACTGGTCACACTCGCCTAGCGGGAGAGCAGGCTTCCCCTTGACATCGTTCCCCGGGAACAGATAATCAGCCCAATTCTTGTGACTAATCCCCGGAGTCCTCTTCTTCTTCCCCTTATGATCCGATGCCCCTAAGGTACTGAGGCAGATGTGGTAGTGGTAGAGTAACTCCCACAGAGTTTCAACCGCCAAGGGGGAATGGTTTGAGAGCTGATCGATCTCATCTTGGTCGGGGACGTACTCCTCGTAGGGAAAGTCTCCCAGAGGCAGCCCTGACACGTCATACATCTCGTGAAGGGTAATGCCAAGCTCACCGTTGGGGGTGAAAAATGTGCCACTTTCCGCACAGTACAGTTCCAGGATGCTGTGGAACTGAGAAGCGTTGATCCGCAAACCATGTCGAGTAGCTTGAATGGCCATATACAGCTCCGAATTCTTGAGGTCAGAATTCTCAGCCAGGACGTAGTCGGTGATCTTGGACCACCAAGTATCGCTGTCCGGCGCAGAATATACCCACCCCGGGGCTCTGAAGTCCTTTAGGGGAAAGCTCCCACCTGCTCGAAAGAAGCGGTGACGGAAGGTCTCCGCTACCGCCGTCGACTCCCCTGCAGGCGGTTCAGCGGACAGTAGGCCAGGGCGTAGACCCGTCACACGCTTGCATGAGCTCTCCACTCCATACCCAGCCGTAGAGCCCGTAAAGACGCCACAGGTGACCCCGTCCTGAGTGGGGGTCAAATCCCAGTTCATCACCCGGGGGGGCCGCGAGGGACTGTAGCTCGACAATCGAAAACCCTCTCGGCATACTAGGAAGGTAATAGTGAGTCCCCTTTACCGTGCGGAACCACCTGCTCTCTTTGAGCAGCAGAACGGAAGGATCAGTCATTGCATCGCCGAACAAAAATTGAGGCTTTGGCAGCTCCGTCCTAGCATCATCTGTCAGCACCGCATCGGTCGTCAACTCACATAATGTCAAGTGATGCCCGTCCGTGACCCTCTTTATCAGGCCATGTGGCTTATCGGCGGTGAACACGGGTACCGGAGCCAAAGAGGGAAATCAAAGAGGTGCTGTATAGCCCGTACCCCCGGCGTGGCCAACGGCCACACCCTCCGGAAAAGCCTCATCAGAAAAGTCGCTGCAAGAAGGAACAAAAAGTCAATCAAGACAAAATCCGCTGTAAGGGCAAAGTCGCCCATCAAACAGGGACGGGCGAATTCGCTTGTCGAAAGGGGAAACCCATTTCGAACAAGGTCTATCCGTACAGACAACACTCCCCTCTACCAGGAAAGGCCCGAACTCGCCTATCAAAAAGCGAGTTCGCCCTCTTCCCACTAAAGGTTGAGTTCGCCCGCGGAGACAGAAATCACCCTCTAAAGGCAAATAGTGTTAGACCCTAGAGGGGGGTGATTAGGGTCTTATGCTAATCTAATCCGATTTAAATGCCAATTAAAATTACTTAACAAATATATTCTTGCAAGATAGATATACAAAGAGTTATGTGCAAGAATATGCAATATACACAAGGTGATATATCCTATATGATAGAAATATATGTAAGGATATATAAACAACACAAGGGTAAATAATCTAAACAAGATAGTGGATGATATAGAAATGAGTAATGCACAATGGAGATATAAGATATGAACATAAATATGAAAGAACGCTAAAGCACACTCAAACAAGCAATATGATCACGGAGTTCGGACCTTCCGTCCTACGTCTCCGCTCCCCACTCCCGGGGAGAAATCCACTATCACAACCGGGTTTTCTACGCTCATCTGAACAACATTTACACCTCACAGTATCAGTTTTCAACGCTCACCGATCAACGTCACTCCTCACACTCGGTTTTCTAGTTCACCGAAAACTTCACAACACACTCGGTTTTCTAGCTCACCAAAAACCTTACAACACTCACAATGTAACAAATATAAATTTATTCTCTACAATAGATGAGAACACAATTAAGCACAACTCAAAGTTACAAACTCTCACCACCCAACTATACTATGTATGTAAATACTAAAAGCTCAATGTGGGTGTGTGTAACAATGAGATTTAAATAAAAACTTAACTCAATAAGAACTAGCAATAAGATTGATATGAAATACAATAGTAGAAATGCTAGGAAATAGAGTTAAGGAAACTTCTCTATAAATACAAAGAGAGGATGATGAAGTGTTGAAGATGAACTCTTCAATAGCTGATGAAAAACTCCTCTTTGTAACAGCAAACCCAAAACAAACTTAAACCAAACTAAACGAGTTTAAACCCTTGTTTAAAACCTTGTTTAAAAACTTCTTGATTAACCTGAAAAGACATCAGCAATGGGGTATATATACCCATTCAAGATCTCAACAAAAACCCAAGTAAAAAGACAGAAACAGCCCCAGCAAATCAGCTCAGGAAATAGCCGTTGGAAAAGCAACGGATCTATTGTCGGTCGACCGGAAATTCTGTCGGTCGACCGCCGGAGAGCAAAAAACACAAGACCAGCTCTGGACAAACGTCGGTCGACCGGTGCGGTCGATCGATGGAGCTTTCGGTCGACCGGTTCGGTCGACCGAAATCTGACACAGCTGAAAACCAGGTTTTAAAACATATTTTTTGACTTTTGGAAATTTGTTAAAAATAACAAATGAAGTCCAAAAATTATGAAACTTTGGAAAATGTATATAAACATGAAATCGAACATGTTACAAAAAGAATTTTCCAAATTGCATTTCCCATTTGTGAAAAATCATCATTTTGCAAAATGATTCAAAACACGAAAACTAAACATACATGTTTTTGACATTTGACATAAACCATGTTTTGAAACTTTGCACAATGATTATATAGACTTAATAAAGTATGTATATGATTATTGTTAAGTCCAAAAACTAAGAATACAATATTTTTATAAAATTGCATATTCTATGCAATAAATACCAAAACACAATAGTAAATATGAAATATATGATTTCATATTATAAACATGAAAACCAAAAACTATGTATGTATATATATATATATAACTATATATATGCATAGAAACCAAAACTTATGTATATATATATAACTATATATATATACGAAGAAACCAATAAATGTGTGTGTATAGATATTGAGCTTAAGGTACTTAACACACATAATATAAATCCTAAACTACATTACCCAAGCAATCTTGATCTTCATTGTAGCTCAACTTGGTACACGTTGCGGATGAAGCTTGAACTTGATCTTTAACTTGAATTGTATGTTGCTTCACTCCACAATTCTGCCAACCTCCATTTGATATGATCGTTATGGCGCAATTCCATCCATCCTCCAACTCGTTGTTTGCTTAGAATAAATACGAAAATACAAACATTAGACAAACAACATTAGTTGTAAATTGTTTGTAAATCATCATCAAAACAAGAAGGCCAACAAATAGGGCTAACTTTGCCCCAAATCGGGGAAGCTACCAAAGGACGGCGGAATTCCAGGATAATGAGCAACACTCATCCCCCCAACCCGACGCCTGTACCCTACACGGGGTTGTCCAACGAACCCATCGACTTACCCGAGCGCGGCTCCGGTGCACTAGCGGGCACGTCGGCGGAGAGACGGTCGGAATAGCATCCGGGGCCTGTTCCCCTTACTTTGCACCTCTTAGATCTTGGAGCCAATGCAAGGATGAAGCGGGAGCTCTTTCCTTAGAAGTTTTTTTTAAGATTCGAGAGCACGGTAACTCCCAAAGGAGGAAAACGACTGGTTTAAAAGGGCAGAGTCGTCCACGTGGCCACGATTACCCTCGAAAGGCGAAACCCTGAAGGACAAGAGATGTGGCCACGACCAAATTCGACGGCCCAGATCACCCCTAGTATATCGAAAGGACTGAGATTGGTGGCTACATCCGACGGTTGGATTTGAAAACCACGGCCACGATCCAAACGAGGCGCACGAAGTTGACGTCGAACTGTCGAATCACGATAAAAAAGACAGGACAGAACCCCACCGCCTTAGCTAGAAAAGCGCCAAGCCCGACAGGTTAACGCGCGGTTTGCTCTCACTGGGCTTACTTTCGCCCAAATAAGGGGTCTCGTCAGCGAAAGCGCTGATAAAATCCGCAGGTCGGGTGAAATTTCGCCATCGAAGCTTAATTTCGCCTGCATGGTTCATCCACCTTTGGGAAACAAGCGACTTGCCCAAAATCTCAAAACCGACAAGGTGACCTTATTTAGACCCGCGCCCCAGGCGGCTAGGGGTCAGAGTGAAAATCTTAGCGTTAAGCCTAAGAAAAACTACTCGACAACTCATCATACTGAGGGGAATAGTATGGCTAGCCCGATTCAAACGGTAATCGGTAATGGCAGATCAAACCCGTTGATAGCTGAGGGTTTGCTGAAAATCCTAAAGGCACTTAGTCCGCCCAAAACTTCTATTCAAAGTATTCCAGACCACACGAAAGCCTATTTCGGTCTGAAAACTTTGAAGGGGGTCTTGTAGATGGTAAAAGTTACCGCGGCGGACTAACGAGCAAATTCGCCCACAAGTCAAGACCATCCACTTCAATGAAGAATGGAGTGTAGCCACGAAACAGACCCGATGGCGCACGAGTCCCACATTGCCCCTCACACGCCAAATCACATGGGCTCACCAGTAGGGTGAATCCGCCTTCATGAGCCAAACCCGCTTGGAGGGGTCCAAATCCGCCCTCATATGCCAAATCCGCTTGAAGAGGTCCAAGTCCACCTACGTGAGTCGAAAGCCGGGTTTCCAGGGACAAGCCTCCCCTACTTCCTACGATGCGAGGGGAGAGAGCACAGTGCTCCAGACTCATCAGACGGCCGTCCGCAATTCAAGCGAACAAGACAGGCGCCGAACCGGCCTGCATACTCATAAATGTGGGTCACCTCACCCATCAGAATCGAGAGCCAGAGCCGTCGACATGCAGCAAATTGCCCAAACCCACTCGGGTACGAAACATCCATTCTCCCACTCCTATTGAGGCGTGGGGAGAGGGCACAGTGTCTCAGGACCGTTAAGCGGTCGCCCGATGGCTCAGGATGTAAGTGAGCGGACAGGCATCAGAGCAGCCTGCACCCTCATGAATGCGGCTTACCTCACTCATCCAAACCGAGAGCAAGAGCCGCCGGCACTCGATGAGCTGGCCAGATCCACTCAAGTATCTGGCAGCCGCTATCACGGATACGAGGAGGGGCTTTCCCACTCCTGCACGACGTGATGTAACATGCGGTTCCTCGAATGACCGTTTGTGGTACAGAGGGGTAGTAGGATGTCTTTGAACAGTGTATGGTCACGTCCCATAATTCAAGGAGTAGCCAAACTGTCTCTCTCCTATTTAAGAGCTTCTTTCTGCAACCTGAAGGGGCATCGGCCAATAGATCGATAGATCGATTCATCAATTGAGAGATTGATCAAAGGAGGAGGATCGATGACGAGCTCTTTGCATACTCTTGCACCGCAGCACCGTCCCCTAGTTCCGAGCCCCGATCGCTAACGAACTAGAAGATTCGAACTCTATCAACCTGAGCTTCTACTGAGTACTGAAGCTCTCTCCAGCAACCTCGATCAAACCGTCCAAGGGAAGCAGACTCGGCACGAGCACCGAGCGAAGCGTCCTACAGCTACCGAAAAGTCCCCACACTAAACAAAGAGGGCATTCCCTCTGCTTCTGTTGTAAACATTTGATCATTAGTTTGTAATAAGCTTTCTTATCAATACAAACGAAGTTCCCTATTTTCGGGAAATCAAATTTACACCCTACAGTAATAGATTTCACGCTTGCCTCTGCAATAGACTCGACCATGAATAGCTGCATCTCCTTCCGAATGTATTCATTCAGACCCGTCATGTACTTCATGAAGATGGAGTATTCGTCCGTTGCAACGTTTAGAACCATCGCCTGCTATTGAAACTCCGTCATTTACTCTTGAATAGTCTGATTAAATCTTTAGCGCAAGTCGTACCACTTGTACTAACGCTCCTCAAGGAACCTCACTGGATAGAACTGTTTTTTTAGTAGCTCCTTAAACTTGTTCCACGACACCGTCTTCTTCTCCTGCTTGCAGTAGGATTTCCACTACGTTAACGCATCCCCTTAAAGCTTCAAAGTCGTGAACACAATCTTCTCCTTAGATGAATATCCATAGAGATTGAAATACATCTCCATACGCTTGATCCAATCATCGAGCTTCTCCGCATTGACACTCCCATCATAAATAGGAATCTCCACATTGAAATTAATTTTTAAATTCTGATAGTAATTTTTACCCCCTTGATGTGGATCAGTCTTAACAATCTCAGCCTCCTCATCAGAACCAGTTTTCTTGCCCTCTCCATCAGACTCTTCGAGCTTCTTCTTACCCTTCGAAGAAGATTTCTCCTTTTTGTCCTTTCCATTAATGAGACATATGAGCTGATTGAGTGTAGAACTGATCGTCTCGATCTGCTTCTCTATTGCATCAAGTCTTGTTGAATTATCCCTTTCAGTCATCTTCTCCTTCCTTAATTTCTGAACTCCTTCTAATGAAATAATGATCTCGCCTAACTTCTTATATTGCGATCAAGTCAGGACCATACACAGGATGCCCCCTTCACAGGATCTGATCGCTCTGATACCAACTTGATACGAGTCGTCGGGTGAGTACCTTTGATCACAGAATTATCAAAGGTGGATTGAGAAGAGAATAACAGAAATACAAGAATAATTCAGTATGTGGTGAAGAAAAATATCATCTCTAGATTATGATATAAAAAGATTATAATCCCTCTCTCATAATCTCACTAGAATCGAGAACAAACTCTCAATTCTCTCTAAACCCTAATCTCTCTTGATTAGAATCTCTCTTTGATTATATCTGATTCCTTAGAAATCCTAAAACAATCCCTTATATAGGTGTAACAACGTTGATGGCAAAGTGGTAAATAACTAACCCTAAACCCCACAAGAATTCGTGCAAACAGAAACCCAAACGAACCAGGAAATCATCAATGAGTCGACACATGTGCATATATGAGTCGACTCATGACACATGGGTCGACTCATGACAGGCATGAGTCGACTGGTCAGAAACTTTTGACAAAACGACTGAGTTTCGTGAGTCGACTCTTGACAGGCATGAGTCGACTCAACCTGATGAGTCGATTCATGTACATGTATGAGTTGACTCACAGGCAGAAAATTGGATGTTTCGATTCACCGTCTCATTCCACGTTTCAACATGCGTTCCACTGTGTTGTTTCACGCCTCTATTCTTAAGTTACCATGAGAATCATCTATCCTCAAGTTCTCATGAGGATTGCTAAGTTCCAAAGAGAAGATACACCCGTATCATGCGGCGATCATGCCACCTCTGAAGAGGTCTTCTACCTTTGCCATATGCACCCTGTATGGCACCACAGCCATACCGCTGGTCAGATTCTGCATCAAGTTCAGAAGAGGTTCTAGCACCGCCTTGATCCTGGCGAAGTTCCCACCACGATCCAATACTTGAGTGGGAGATTTTTCTTAAGATGGTGAGGAAGTTCTCTTAGACCTTCGACACCCCCAAAGTCTTTCGCTAAATCGAAAGAGGAAGAAGGTATAGTGCTAGAAGGAACCACTTTTGATTGGCTAGCAGATGAGACCGTTGCTTCTATAGAAATCAACAGCGGGGTGAATATGGTGATTGTAGCGAAAGTTGCAGGAGCAGTGGCGACCATGGTTAAATCTAGAACTCGGGTTTCTGTTGAAGCAATAAAGCTAGTTAGCATAGCACTCGTAACTGCCTCAGCTTCAACTTCAACCGTCACGCCCAGCGCAACCTCAACTTTAACAACCACGCCTGGAGCAACCTCAGCTTCAACAGCCTTATCGAGAAAGACTTTAGCCTCAACAACTACACCGATATTGACCGTAGCTTCAACGAAAACTAAAAATATGTTCACCCCAGAAAGACTCCATCAGCATAATTGAAATTCAAAAGGACAATAACCAATGTGAAATTGTCTTACCTGGAGCAAGAGGAGTGTCCTCAACACTCACACTTAGCGAAGAAGGGATAAATGAATGTCATCCTTAGATCCCGACTCCGTTTCAGCTCCGATATGTTCTGTTGGAGGAGTGATAAATATTTGAGCCTCTTGTCTTGGCTTCTTCACGAGATGTTTGGACTTCTTCATCGGTCTTGGCTCTTTGAACTTCTCCCCTACTTACCTTGAAGCTCCAGCTTCTTTGACTTGTGAAAATACCAGAAGACAAGTATAAAGAGATAACGGTTCAATGTCCGAAACAATAAGCTGAAGGTAACATACCAGTAAACTCCGTAGCTGGAAGTGCTTCCACAATAGCAGTTAGCATTAATATACCGGAAGACAGAACATGTATTCCAGAAGCAAGGGGTTCTTGAGACTCGAGTTGAACAAATGACCCCTCCCCAGAACTTGGGATGTGCAAAAACTCAGTTGGTGATGGAAAAGAACTCTCCTCGGTAGCACCAACATGTCGGGCTATATCCTCAGCAATGTCATGATGGAGTCGTTCAAACGACTCCTCAACACGAGCGGACTCCGTTAGTTCCCCAATAGTAGTTTCAGCATCAAAAGCCTCGCCTTCTCTAGCAGTGGCATGCATATGACTCCTGTATTCCTTAATACGAGGAGACCCCTAGAGTATACTCTTGCCAAGTTCCACGAGTATCTCTTCCTTAGTCTCATGGGGGCTTGAAGCCTAGGCCTCTTCCTCTTCTACAGCCTCCTCCATATGATGAAACCCCTTGAGACCCGGCATATGACTCCTCTTTGAAGTATCCTCGGATCTGAAATGACGTTGAATAAGGCGTAATCTAGAGGAGTTGACTTTATAACCCAGAATAGCCGCATTGGTGGTACAATGCCACTTGCAATAAGTGAGTATTGTCTGGAGTCAGGGATTTTAATGCGAAAGTGAGAAGCGGGCGCCTGTGCCTCCGGTAATTGTCCAGAACTAAGCTCTTACTCCGTCAATTAGACCACAACCATCAGATTGCAAGTGCGTGGTGGGGTAACTGATGTACAATTGGTCATAGCCGAATTGATGAGCAAAACGACAAGGTAGATAAGGCTCTAATTGACACACTGAGCCAAAGAAATAGATCAAGTACCCATGACATATATTCACGAGCCACTTGAAGTAGCCAATTGATAAGGTAGTATAGCCTTGGCCGTTTGACACATCTGCTATACTTTGGCCGTAACTAGTCCCGGAAAAATGAGGAAAACACCGGAAGAACTCAAAATTGCTATGGTTCCTGAGCGCGTTCCTTATCATCGCCATATAATGCTTACTCTAAGTAGAGTTTTCTAGCCGCTAGATAAAAGGGGTGATCTGACCTTCTTCATGAGCGGAAGGTGCACTCATAAGGGTAGGGTAGTGCATTACAAACCATGCCATGAGATAGGCGTAAGGGAGCTTCACTCAAGGATTCTCAATACCTCAGAAAAAGCAAAAACACAATTGCCACAACTCCTCATGAATGCGAGCGATCATGGCTGGAAGGAGAGTATATGAATGCCCGTGTGCCAAACGGACAGCTGGAAATGCTACTTCCATCGACAAAGTGTCAAAACTGACGGAGGGGACCACAATGTGTTTCATCTATAACATGAGATATCCCGCTAATAATGCCTTGGAAGAAATTTGTTCCTCAGCTTAGTGAAAGAAACTCTCGAACTCTACCCCGGCTATATAACCACATTCATCTGAAGGTGCTACATAGGTAATGAGGGGATGAGCAAAGGAGCACTTTGTCGATTCAACCATATCGCAAGGGCTCAACGGCACCACTGGATCTTTCTTCTGATCTAAGTTCTTAAAAAGGTAATGTGCCTAGGTGATATGACCGAGAGACTTGTCGCCCTTCTTATCAGCATGCCCCTTAATGTTTAGACAAATGTGGTAATGACACATTACCTCCCAAAAGGTTTCAACGACTTGGGGGTGATCCTTCTCCAGAGCCACTAACTCCCTATGCCCTGGGATGTATTCTTCGTAGGGGTATCCTCCTAACGACAACCCCGAGACTTCTATCATCTCATGGAGTGGGATCCCCAACTCTCTATCAGGAGTGAAGAAAGTGCACATGTTAGGGTTATGCAATTCTAACTCGTTGAAAAATTGTTGGGCATTGTTCTTTAGGCCGAGCTGTGTCACCCTGATTGGTGCAAGAAGGCTAAATTTCTGTAGGTCATCGTGATTTTCCGACAAGATGAATTCAGTCACCCTAGGCCACCATTGTGTAGCACTTCAACAAGACCAACCAGGAGTTTTGAAATCTTTGGTGGGAAATTATTGTTGGCCTCTTTGTTTTGATGATGTTTAACAAATAATTTATTAGTAATGTTGTTTGTCTAGTATTTGTGTTTTCTTATTCATTGTAGACAAACAACATGTTGGAGGTTGGATGGACTGCGCCATAACGATCATATCCAATGGAGGTTGGCGGAATTGTGGAGTGAAGCCTACGCAATTCAAAGTTAAAGATCAAGTTCAAGCTTCATCTGCAAGTGTACCAAGTCGAGCTTATTGAAGATCAAGATCTAGCTTGGGTAACTTAGTTTAGGTTTTATATTATGTGTGTTAAGTACCTTAAGCTCAATATCATATACACACACGTATTTGGTTTCTATGTATATATATAGTTATATATATACATGCATGGTTTTGGGTTTTCATGTTTACAAATATGAAATTACATATTTCATATTTATTATTGTGATTTGGTTTAACTACTTAGATATAAAACAAATATATTTTCATATACATACTCATATGTTTTATTTTCTATTGTATTTATAAAAATATTGTATTCATAGTTTTTGGACTTAACAATAACCATATACATTAAGTCTACATAATCATTGTGCAAAGTTTCAAAACATGGTTTAGCCAAAATGTCAAAATTCACATGTTTACATTTTCATGTTTTGGCCTATTTTGTAAAATAATAATATTTTTTATTTGGGAAGTCCTTTTAGGAAACCAGTCGTTGTAGCATGTTTATTATCATGCGTACAATCATTCCCCAAAGTTTTATATTTTTTGAATTTATTTGATATTTTTAAACAGTGTTTTAAAATCAGATAACTGTTTTTAAAACCTAGATTTTCATATATCAGTTCAGGTCGACCGTCACGGTCGACCGTCACGGTCGACCGCGCCTGAGTTCTTTCGTCAGTGGGCAGCATAGACTTTCACGGTCGACCGTCGCGGTCAACCGTGCGCTCAAGATTTCCCACGGTCGACCGCCACGGTCGACCGCCGAAGTCTCTGGAGCATTTTCCTGTTGTTTTTGTTGCTCGCAGTCGACCGTCGCGGTCGACCGCCGCGGTCGACCGCCGATAGCCCAACGGCTATATTGGGTACAGAATCTGTTTCCTGTTTTTCTGGGATTTTTGTTATTTTGTTTGAGGTTTTGGCTGTTGGTTTCTCTTCCTATATAAACCCCTCAACCCCTCTTCTATCAGCAACCCAATAAAAAGTTTTTAAGAAGTTTAAAAGAGTTTTAACAAGGGCTTTTAGTTGGGTTCAAAGTCTGGTTAGTTTGAAGATTGTTTTACAAGTGGAGAAGATCATTTACAGTGTTTGAACTTTATTTCAATCCACCTCTCCATCTTGTTTTTCAGAGAAAAATTTCTAAACTCTATTTCTAGCTATTTATTCTTTTGTTCATAATTTCTATATGCTAGATTTTAATTGAGTTTAGTTGATTTGATTTCACTCATTGTTTACACACACCCACTTGAGCTTATTGTATTTACATACATAGTATATTTGGGTTGGTGAGAGTTGTAACAATTGAGTGTGAGCTTTTATTGTGTTCTCATCCATATTAGAGAACAATCATTCTTTGTATTGTGCTTAATCATGAGATCACTTTGTAATACACTTGTACACTGAGAGGAGTGTATGGTGAGAGTCGGGGATCATCCCAAAAGGAGTGGCGTCGGTTGACGAACCTAGGGAGAGGTTGTAACCGAGCACTTGAGGGAGACACGACTAGGTCCAACACTTGTGAGGGTGTAGAGTGGGTTTGCAAGAGTGTGAGTTGTAGAGTTTTCGGTTAGCTAGAAAACCGAGTGTGTAGAAGTTCCGGCTTCCAAACCGGATTGTGATAGTGGATTTCTCCCCGGGAGTGGGGAACGGAGACATAGGACGGAAGGTCCAAACTCCGTGATCATTTGATTGTGTTTGAGTGTGCTTTGGCATTTATTCTTATTTATGCTCATTGCTCATTTGGCCATTGTCTCATTATTTATTCCATCCACTATCTTGTTTCATTTTGTTTACCCTTGTGTTAGTTTCATATCCTTGCATATATATCTCATAGTATATCTCTTTGCTAGGATATATTACATTGTTCATATTGCTTATCCTAAGTTATTTATCTTATTGTATTTCAATCTTGCTAGGATAACTTGTTAATAGTTTTAATTGGCATAAAATCGGATTAGATTAGCATAAAACCCTAATCACACCACCTCTAGGGTCTAACAATTGTCCCTCCGCCTTAAAGAAAGCGCGGCCGAATGTGCTTTCTTCTACGGCCATCTCACCCGGCAGGTAGCTCCCTCTCAACCAACCCTGGATATAAACCGATAATGTAACAACTACCATTATCTACTCTGGCACCGTTCTTGGAGAAATATCCACATGTGACCCCATCCTGTGTTGAGGTCAATTCCCAGTTCATTCTCCTAAGGACTAAAACTGATTTAAGGGAAGTAAGGGAACAATTGCATGACAGAGGAGGCGTGAATAAGCGTCGTCCGCTCATGGTCCTGAGCCATCGATATTCCTTGATATCCAACACATCAGGGTCTTCTGTAGAATCGCCAAACAGAAAATAAGTTTCGAAATATGGCTTCAATCAGCTGTTTCTAAAGAAGCGTCTGTGATCAAACGCCTTAGTATGGCACTTGATGGATCAGAGAGTAGGTGAAGTTCTTCTTGACTTCAGTTTTGAAATATAGGATAACTCTCAAACATGGGATAATGAGAATGGTCTGTTCCTGTCTGAGTATTATTCGACCCGATGTTACCATGTAGAGGAATCGGAGCAGGAGAATGTAAAACTACAAAGGACAAAGCAATAAGGTTAGCCCAAACAAGTCAGATAGGTAGGACCTTGGCTAAAAAATGAACTTTGCCCAAAGAATGGCACAATCCTCATCAGACAAGCAAACTTTGTTTGACAGATGAACCTCGTCCATCAAGACGAAACTCGCAAATAGATGAACGTCGTTAGACCGACCAATTTCATTTGACAAACGAAACTCATCTAATAGACAAGCCTCGTTAGAAAATATGAGACTCATCAGATCGATGAGCCTCATCTAACAGACGAATCTCATCCGTTAGATGTGATTCATCTCAAAAAGGGGAAACTGTTCATCTCCCTCGAAGACTCAAGCCTGAAATAGGAAGAGTTCGACAGTTCTAAAATGCAAAACTTGCGTTCGATTGCAATACCTGAGAAAACAGGCAAAACGATGGCCTCACATGAAGAGCTAGCAACCTTTTTGCCTTTACTTTTGCTGGCGATAATTTTTGGGGGCCATCAGTGCGAAGTTATGCGAAAATCGAAGGCGAAAAATCTTTGTAGATGAAGTTCTTAGGGTTTAAAAGCTTAAAAAAGATGAAAAAAATTTCATCAAAGGCGGATGCTTATTTATAGGCTAGAAAAATCAAAAGTGGCCGAGATCTACGGCCAAGATGTGCAGACGAAATCTGCAATAGACGAAATTTGCGGATGAAATTCATGGAACAGATCTCGGAGTGCCAGCTGGCGACCACCTATCGGGCTGAGAAAAGGTGCGAGGATGGAGACCATTGCATTTAATGCTGACAAGATGAATTGTCAGACTAACGTGGGCTTGATGAAGCTCATATGGAGTGGCAAGATTCAACAGAATACCGAGCCTCGTTTTGAAGCGTCCAAGCTCATCCAGAAATGACGAATCACAAGGTTCATTCTGAAGCATTGAAGCTAACCAAGAGAGCAAGTTCATCATGCGAACCAAACTCGTGCTAATCAGAAGGGGTTCAAAGTATTTCAGACCCCATGCGACCCAATTCAGGTCTGAAAACTTTGAAGGGGGTCTTGTAGGCACTAAAAAAATACTAAGAAACTTGACGAGGGTTATTACAATGACGAACCTCGTCTCAAACAACAAATCTTGTCTTTGGAAACAAAGTCCGAAGCTATTTGATGAAGACAAAGCTTAATCTTTTCAGTCAAGATAAAACTCATTATTGAAGACGAAGCTCGTCAGTGAAGACGAAGTTCGTCAGAATAAGTCCACAAGGCTCATCATGCAATTGGACTCAACCATCAAGAATGAAGCTCGTCAGTGAAGACGAAGCTTTTTCAAAAGACAATGCTCACCACGGTGTGAAGTTTGTTTCGACAGATGAACCTTGCTACGCATCGAGGATCGTCTCATCAGACGAACCTTGCCAGGCAGCGATGTTTGTCCCACTACATGAAGTTCGACTATAACGGTTCTGAAGACCCAATCAGTCCATGTGAGCTAAATTTAGGGAGCGGTTATGCCCCGATCCCACGATTTGAGCATATAAGTGACGTGCCAAAGACTTATAAATAGCCTCCAATAGCTACAAAGAGGCCAACTTTGGATCATTTGGCAACTCTTGCATTCAAGCTTGAGATCTGTACCTCAGTTTTTGTGATCTAAAGTCAACAATACCTATTTAGCATTGGTTAAGAGTCTAATTTCTCTTTGAATCCAAGCAATCTTGTTCTGATTGTCAACAAGAAGAAAGCTCGACTCAAACATCGAGTGAGGCATCCTTCTGCCACCCAGAACCCATGTTAAAACAAAGGAGAAGTTGAATCAATCTTCTTCTCTTCTGTAATCGATTAAGAGTGATTGTAACGAGACTCTTACCAAGTGAAAAGAGTCTTTTTCCAAAACAAATACAGTTAAAGGAATCAATCATTTTTATGAGACCCAACAAGGAGTGGCCGACAGTATGGAGAAGTCGAAGGGCAACACTACTGTCGAAGGGAAACACTTCAGTTTTTCTAGTTAAGCTCTAGCAATACCCCTCAATGATCTCCTAGCGGTGAGACTCGAACTCGAGGTGGGCATTTTTGTTGGCCTTCTTGTTTTGATGATGTTTAATAGATAATTTACTTCTAATGTTATTTGTCTAGTGTTTATGTTTTCGTATTTATTCTAGGCAAACAACAAGTTGGAGGTTGGATGGAATAGAGCCTCAATGATCATATTCAATGGAGGTTGGCGGAATAGTGGAGTGAAGCCTATGCATTCAAGTCAATATCCAAGTTCAAGCTTCTTCTGTAATATTTACCAAGAAGAGCTTCATTGAAGATCACAAGCTTTGGTAAATTAGTTTAGGTGTTATATAATGTGTGTTCAATACTTCAAGCTCAATTTCATACACACACACACACACGTTTATTTTGATTTATCGTTATTTTGAATTATAGACTTATTAACACGATGATATATCTTTTATCAAGTCTATAAACCTATTGGAAAGTGTTTTGAAATTTGTTTGGAATGAATTTTTCAAAATCAAGTTTTAACAAGTTTTGTTCGTACATGTTTAAAGTTCATGTTCGTGCATGTTTTTACAAAACAGATGAGTTTTCACAATTGGGAATGCGATTTGAAAAAAAAATTGTTTACATGTTTATCTTCATATATACAAATATTTTCCTAAGATTTACTAATTTTGGAGTTTTTTTGTTATTTTCAATTGAATTTACAAAACCGAGTTTCAGCAGTTTTTTCAGAAACTGTTTATCTGTGTTCAAACATTTATTTCTATCAACTGGGAAGTGATTTTTCCGAAATTCTTCCTCTAACATGTTACTATACATGTCTAGAACCTTCTCTCAAAATTTCATGATTTTTAGAGTTGATTTACTATTTTTAATTGATTTTAAAAAATCAGATACGTAAATTTCCAGAATCTGTCAAAACCTGAAATTGTTTGTGCACGTTACTACAGTGCGGTCGACCGTCACGGTCGACCATGTTACAGTATGGTCGACCGTGGCGGTCGACCGTACGTAGTCTAGAG
>BQKN01000206.1:162993-181881 GCA_022839385.1 Asparagus kiusianus
CCGCGACGGTCGATCGCCAATGTTACCGTTGCACAGTAACGGTAACTTGCTGATTTTTATCTTTTAGTGGTTTTTTGGGATTTTTGGGGTTGTTTTCTTCTACCCTATATATACCCCCATTATATTTATCATTTGATACACCATGATAATGTTTTAAAAGATTTTAACAAGTGTTTAAGCTTGTTTTGTTTTTGTTTAAAAGAGTGTTTAAGAAGCTTTTAAGCATTTGAGGGTTTAAGTTTGTGAAATCAATTTTACAAGAGCTTGAGGAGATCATCTATTGGTGTTTGAGCATCCAACTCTTCTCCTTCCATCTCTTGATCTATTGAGAAGTTTTCTAAACTCAATCTAGCTTTATATTTTATATTGTTTGATTATCATTTCATTAAGCTAGCGTTCATATTGAGTTTAGTTGATTTTATTTTCTCTTTGTTTACACATACACAACCATTGAGCTTATTATATTTACATTCATAGTATATTTGGATTGTGGGATTGTATCATTAAGAGTGAGCTTACATTGTGCTCTCATCTATTATAGAGAACAAATCATTTGTTATATTGTGAGATTATAAGGTTTTCGGTGAGCTAGAAAACCGAGTGTGTTGTTGTAAAGTTTTTGGTGAGCTAGAAAACCGAGTGAGAGTGTGAGGTGTGAACGTTGATCGGTGAGCGTTAAAAACCAACATTGTAAGGTGTAAATGTTATTTGGGTGAGCGTAAAAAACCCGGTTGTGATAGTAGATTTCTCCGCGGGAGTGGGAAGCGGAGACGTAGGACGGAAGGTCCGAACTCCATGATCATATCGTGTGTTTGAGCTTGCTTTGACACACTTCTCTTATGTTTATATTTTTTGTCGTCATTGTCCATTGCTCATTATTTATATCATCCACTATCTTGTTTATTTTGTTTACCCTTACGTATATCACTTATCCTAGCTCACATATCTTGTTATATTTTATACTTGCTAGGATAACTTGTTATTAGTTTTAATTGGTATAAAATCGGATTAGATTAGCATAAGACCCTAATCACCCCCCCTCTAGGGTCTAACAATTTTAGCTTTGGGTCATCTCCAGAGACTCCTGCAAGTGGGTGACCTCCCCTTGGAGCTTGGCAATCGCTGCATGCTCCTCGTCCAGCCGACGTCTCGCATGCACTGCCACATCCTTCTCCATTTCGACCAGCGCTATAGCGTGATCCCTCTCCTAGAGAGCCTCGTCCATCTCCTCGAGCTTCTGCCTGAGCCTGTCAACCTCGAAATCATCTGGGCCAGATGTCTCAGCAGCTCGCTCTGAGTCGAGCCCTCTATCGGCCCTCAGGGAAGTAACCTCCCCTAGAAGCTTGAGATATGCGGTCCAGACCCGCTCCATCTGATCATATAACTCCGTCTCCACCAAAGCGCTTTGAACCAAGTAGCCGCGAAGGTTATGGTGGAGACCGATATTAGGAATCCCTTGCAAAACTCCTCATCCTGAGGAACCCATAACTGCTCGACTGCCTTCGACTGAATCCGGTGAGAGCCCAGGATAGTCCCCCGGACGTCAAGATGGTGATCAGACTCAAAGCGGTGCTCCGGGTCAGGCTCCTGCCAATGTCGAGAGCCGACCCCTGTAGTCCCGATAAGGTACTTCCTCATCTTTTCCCATTCTTCCTCTCCGATGTTGGCAGCATAGTGAAGAAAGGGATATTCTAGCCCTGGGGAAGGCATTGTCTCCTCCTCAACCAGCTCCTTACCCAAACGAGTCGACTCGCTGTGGCGACCAGACTACTCTCCCTCAACAGCCAAGGATCTACCCTCGGCTCCCTCATTGCCTGTCTTGGCCATCTCGATCGCTGCTCGAGGTTATTGTTCCTCATCTTCCCTCCAAGGCCACCTTCTCCATCTATAGATGAGGGTGGGAGCACACTCCTCCTTGGTCATCTCAGCCTCTATTGGTGGAATGTATTGACAAAGATGCTTCATGGGCCTAGCAGAAGGCCCCTCCTAGGGAGCAGCCAAAGGAGCAATCAGCAACATCACCACCTCTGTTGTCCCTAAGATTAGGGCTGTAGCCTTCTACTGGTCCTTAGCAGAAGGCGAAACTACCGAAACCCTGGCAACCCACAAGATTAAGTTGTCGATAAGATAGTCGACTCGATGAGATCCAGCAAATGCCTTGATCTGGTCGAGCGCTTCCATCTCGATCTTGAGTACCTCACCCTCCATGAGCACCTCTCTCCTTATATCGAGCCAGTTCGAACAGCCCAACTTCAGGTCGTCTGCCATGACCCAGACAAAATTTTCCTTCCAGTCCTTCTGGGAGTCAGGAAGGCCGGTGATGAGCTTGAACTTCCCCATCAAGTAGAGCGAATCCCGCTCTGCCCATAATCATATATGGCCTCCAATCTCGTAGGGTCCATCAGCTCATACTCCTGAGGGATATTAAATCTTTTATGAAGCACCCTCATCTGTGCCTAGGTCACTTTAGAATGGAGCCCCGTTAGGAGGGCTTGTCGATCAACAGGATCAGATGCCATTGAAGATTCCAGAAAAGATCGTCGGAGAAAGATAAAAGGAAAAAATTCTTTGAGTTCTCTAAATGGAATTTCTAAAGACAGTAACCGCCACCCTGATGGCCCAGTTTCTATATATAGGTAACTGGACCCACAATTGCCAGAATATGGACCGTCGGATCAAATTCTGGCCAACTCGAGTTTAATTCTCAGAATCCGAAGATGCATCACTGAGATCGAGGTGCAACCCACTCACCTCGAATAGCCCGCAATCTACCAAGAAAAGCGGAGCTGTGGCAGTCAAAAAAGATGTGTAGTGACGTCAGCCACATCTACTCTAAAGAGATTTTTCAGTTTCTCACTCAATACACGCCCACATCTGTCCAAAGCGATTCTCATTTCACTCAGACCCGGTTAAAGCTGACTCCAAGTGAAAGGGGCCAACTGTTATAGTATTTTTAATTACCTAAGTGCAACCCTTTGCTAGCAATGGACATGTATAATTCTACATGCAATGTCTCAATCAAATTGGCGGTCCAAGATCAACAAGCGTCTCAACTTAGCTGACTCGTCGAGTTAACATTCTTTCATGTCGACTCAAAAGACGGTACTAGTCGACCCTCTTGTCGAAGATGACTCGCCATGAGCCCGCTCGACCATTTATTCGACGCCTCATGAGGACAACTCGAAAGACGTTACTTCTCGGCGAAGCTAGAAGATGACTTTAGACTCGAGCCTCTATCCCTAACAACGTGTCAGCATCATATTTAATGCATGGCAGGAGCATCATGCCTCTAGCCCCGATAGCCTTCATGACTCATCGAACCATGTAAGCACTAGCATGCTTCCGATCACTTCTCGTTTAATGCCGAAGTGATCTCTCCCCCAGTCACCAGCCAACACCCGTAAAGTAGGTGTTGACGCAACCGTCAGCCCACACTTCTTTACAGCCATCCTGTGCTCCGTCACAATGACAGTTCTACCCTTATATTACTGGTCTAAATTGAGGTACTATTCTAACCTCAAAGCATTGTTGGTTCTTCTTGAATCTAAGCAATACCTACTAATTGCACTGCACATAAGAACTCTCATAGTTCTTCACTTTCCCTACTCAAGTTCACCAACTGACTTGATCATCGGAGGAACCATGGGGGACCAGTCCCCGACCTCTCACGAGTTTCTATATGTGCAGACTTTTCAATCACTCAACTTTGAACCGGATATTCGGGAAAGGAAGCGTCCCCTTATCAACTCCACCCTCATCTAACCACAGATATAATTGACTGTGTGATCACTTAACATCAATAGTAAGCAAAAGGCGAAATATTAATGAAAAAATTACCACGTGGAAAAATAGCGTAATCATAACTGCATGCAGGAGGCAGTTACTTTAGTATATAGTAATAGATAGATAGATCTGTGGCTCGGATAGTCATATCCTCAAAATCGCTTCCATGCCCTCAAGTTTAAAAAGTTGCGCTTCCCTACCCACTTGAAAGGTTTCATAAGCCAAAAACAACCCTTTAACCTGAAATTCAATGACGAACCTTTCTTGTTCCAGGCTGTATGCAATAAAAAAAACAAACCATTTCACAAGATCAATCAAGTAACCAAAGATATAATTTAGTCAACTTAACATGATCAGTGGACTTACCAAATATCATAACAGTCCACAAGTTGGCTAAGAATAGGCAACCCGAAATCCTAAGTCAAAAAATTAGGCTCAAAATGGCTTAACTCTGCACAACATAGATTGAGGTCATGGAGTTAAAAAGGGTCGTGGAGCTAATATCTATCTCTGCATAGAATTAGCTCCACACAGGAGTTAACTTCGCAAACAGAGCACAGCTGAAGATAGACTTAACCTCGCAACCATCATGGGCTTAGATGAGTATAGCTGCAACACAGAGCTAGATAAATGTAGCTATTACCTCCATGCAGAATATAACCTCGCATAAGTTGAAGTAGATTTAGCTCCGCGAGTACAACGAGGCTAATCAGGGATGACAGACTGGGTTGATAATGACTCATGTCTAAGGCCAAATCCTCATAGTCGCCGTTGAGATACTGCATTTAATGCAGTAGTATCTTCAACGTGCAACCCTCTCGATGACTGAGCAGAGTCAGCTTCGCGACCCATCATGAAGTTAATAAAGTTGTTGCATCATATATCATTTAGGGGCTGTTTGGTTCGGTTTTTTTGAAGATGGAGGGGGCGAGCTGCCAAAGTGTCAGAACTTACTTTGGCAGCTTTCTTCCAAGATAGTCTCTTTAAGAAGAGACGATTTTGAGAGAAAGCTGCCAAAGTTCTGACACTTTGGCAGCTCCCCACTCCCCTTCCCCTTAAAAAAAAAAAAGGAACCAAACGCGTCCTTAATGCAATCTGACAGCTTTAGTTCCACGATTTTAACTTTGGTAGCTCTGCGACAATAAAGCATTGAAAAGCTTCTAAATAGTTCTGACAACTTTTAATGCCGTTATGGCGATGTTAATTAGTTCCGTGATCAATGTTAGCTCTGCCACCCCGGATAAATTCAGCCTATAGATAGGCCCTCTTCTCCAACTATTGATCTTTCTTGGGCTCTTGAAAGGGGTTGCACTGGAAATAAGCTTTCCCCGTAAAAAATGCAGCAATTCTTGATGGACAAATTCCCATCAAGGATGTCCTGTCGAGGAGACCCTGAATTCTACTGGTGTTGGGTTCTCTTCTCCAGGGTTGAGCCCCAAAAGGTACACCTTTGCTGGTGCTTTAGTTAGCTCTGTGATGCTCGGCCGGAGTTTACCTCTTTCCTTCAAGAATTTTTACTGCCATTCTAATGGTGGCTTAATTTCGTTGGTTTTTTCAACTTGGTTTGTCCGCAAAACTTGGTGTTCTTCACCATCATAACCCTTTTGTTGGGGTTTCTTTTAAAGCCAGTTTGGATTTGTAGCGGGTGAAGGGAAGTTAAAGAAAACTAGGTGAGAGAATGGAAGAGAAGGGAAGGGAGTTTCCTTCCCCTTGGTTACACCCCAATTGGGGGATAACAAAATTTATACTATTAGAGCCTGTTTGGATTTGTAGGGGGTGAAGGGAAGTTAAGGGAAACTAGGTGAGAGAATGGAAAGGAAGAGAAGGGAGTTCCCTTCCCCTTGGTTACACCCCAATTTGGAGGGTAACAAATTTTATACTATTAGGGGGTGAACCAAGGGGAACTAGGGTGAATAACTTCACCTTCTAAATGTTCCCAAACAAGATGAATGGAGGTGAATGGTTCCCCTAACTTCCCTTCACCCTTATTCCCCTCAATCCAAACAAGCTCTTAGGGGGTGAACCAAGGGAACTAGGGTGAATAACTTCACCTCCTAAATTTCCCAAACAAGGTGAATGGAGGTGAATGGATCTCCTAACTTCCATTCACCCTTATTCCCCTCAATCCAAACAAGAGCTTTTGAAAGTCATCCTTCCAAGATGAACCACAAGAAGAGCTCCCTTCAGTACCAAACTCACAACTTGAACAAATTTCGATGACGACGATTGACACGTGGTCAACGGAGCCAAAGCCTAGACTTTTGCGGCACAGTCTTTATTGTCAGAGTGGCACTAGGGGCACACCCCCAACCACACCTCCAACCACACACCCTCTCATTTGCTACAGTACACCGACCCCACATGGGATTTAAAATTTTTAAAATCTCATGTGGGGCCCGGTGTACTGTAGCAAATGAGAGAGGGGGTATGGTTGGAGATGTGGTTGGAGGTGTGCCCCTATCATTTTTCTTATTGTCATATCAAGTTTCAAAGAGAGAGAGATGCCAAATATAATATTATTTTACACTGAAACATAGATATATGACCCTGAGACGTGACCATGTTACTTTTCCAGATCCAAAAAAAAAACTTTTCAATACATCTGTACTATTTTTAACCATGTATACAGTATTTATCCATGTTTCAACACAGTCTACGTTAAAAAAGAAGAAAAAAGCAACCACTTTCCCCATTTTTCAACCAAAAAAAACTTCTCTACTTTTCATTTATTTTTTATGCATTAATTTTGCTTTGAAATTTGTTTCAACGTGTGATGCACATTAGTGAAATACCTAATGTGGATGTCAATTTACATAAAAGGGGAAGTGGAACGTGTGCTAACTGTCAGTCGTTGCTTAGAGGTACCTAATCGTGTATAGTTGTCAGCATCGTTTTCTATTTGTTAAAGGATTTGGATCCTCTCCACTACAAAAAAGTAGTGGAGGGACCACTACTTTTAATCTCAATCGTTAATTATTTAGTAGGCGGTTATAATACAATCTAAATCTAACACTTATCATACACCCGTGTATTACACTTATTCCTAATTTGCACTAAAAGAAAAAATCACAACCATCAACTAGATAATCAATGACTGTGATTATGTAGTGGTCCCTCCACTACGTTTTTGTAGTGGAGAGGATCCGAATCCTTTGTTAAAAGGATTTTCTATCGGGTGCCCAAGGGCACCCGATAGCAGAGGAGAGAAAGGGAGAGAGATGGAAGAGAGATTAATGGAGGGGGGCCCATGCAATCATTGGTGGCCCCCCCTCCATTAAATCTCTCCCTCTCTCTCCTCTGCTATCGGGTGCCCAAGGGCACCCGATAGAATATCCGTTTGTTAAATATCTCTCTCTCTCTCTCTCATTGACATGTCGTTAAAGAACAGATGGTGGAGAAGAGATGCAAATAATATATTTAGCAGTTGACTTACTGATTAATTTTAGAAAAATTCATCAATGACCCAAAATATAGAACCAATAGGGAGGACAAGTGAGGTGTCCCCCTCCTATTGGATAATGAGTTGGCCATCATTAAGGAGTCCCCCTCCTATTGGATAATGAGTTGGCCATCATTAATGATGGTCAACTCATTATCCAATAGGAGGGGGACACCTCACTTGTCCTCCCTATTGGTCCCATACTTTGGCTCCCTATAGCAAAGCTCTTAATTTTAATATGATATTTTTGAGTTAGTGGAATACACCATCTCTAATTCATAAATGACCACGTGGAACCATCATGAACTCTTTTTTTTTTAAAGAAATCAAAAAGTCTATTTTAATATGCTTATCTTTTACGAGTCCAAAATATTAGCTTAATTATGTAGGTTATATTATTTTTGTTTTCTAATTATATCAAGATTACTCATTGCTAGCTAGAGCTTTGACAGCTATTATAAATCACTAGTATACATCGGGTAGAAAGTTCATCTCAACAAGAAAAGATGATTTTACTAAGTAGGGTGCTGACAACAATAGAGAATAATGCTCGACGTGCGGCAGAGTCAATGAAAGGGAAAATCAACAACCTTGAACCCAACAAGAAATTGTTAGTTATAAAATTAAGGAGACAGAAATTCTGAGGCATAAAACACTTTCCTTAAAGAAATATTTGCCCCCACTTGATATTCAAAGTTGCTTCGGGTTAATGCAAATTTTCTTTCCAGGATACAACAGAAAATAAAAATTCCAGTAAGCAAATATGGAATTTTCCTTAATTCGTTGTGAAACAAGTTTGTAATATTACAGAAGTTTTTGATAGAAAAGATTCAGAAAAGAATTGTTAAAAGATATCTGAAAATATAAACTATTTATAGGTTTTGAAAAGGTGCTTCCAACAATCACAACTTTTCAAAACAACCCTTGGAGCAAACAACCACTTTTCAACAGTCACTTGTCTTTTCATAATTTTTTAAAATTCAAAATAACATTTAAAAAATATTCAATATATATAAAAAATAGAACATTTAAGCGGTAGAGGGCAAAGTGCTAAGTGCGTCTAATAATCGCGTCAAAATTGCGCATTATTCGCGCTACCCGCACGCTGGTTTAGAAGCCTACATTTTGATTCATTATTCAAAACCCAATAAGCATTCAATGCTTTTAAACCTCTAAAAAAATGTTCAAAATTCGAATGTGGTACTATCTTGTTTTTTACAAACAAATACTAACAATCCCCCACTTTGTTTGAAAAAACATTTTAGTAGTATTATATTTAAAAATAATCTGCAATATGTACGAAATGAGATAAGTATACATATGTAGAGGTATCTTTCGATTTAAACATTTACTTAGTACAAATACCTCAAAGATCTATCAAAGTCGTTAGTTGCCTTAACATTAAACTAATTACTCTTTGTGATAGAACCGGAGAATATTGTACATACACTAATCTCTTGTTTCAATGAGAATTAATTTTTTAGCACTGTTATGGCATTGTGCTTATTCCTGGTTCATGAACTCTTTAAAAAACAAACCTTTATCTCTTTTAAGAAGCGGCACCACTTCTAAGTTCACATAGGTGAAACGTCTACAATGTGTTTTTCATTACTTTAAACACACAACAATAATGTATTAGATTTTTATTAAGAGCATAACTCATCCTCTTATTCCGTAATGGACGATATTGACATTATCTTTTAGGGCTTAATGCGTCAATATCAATCAATTACTTTCAGAAACTTGTTATTACCCATTTAAACCATTTAACCAGTTTAGTTCTAGTAAATGGTTGTGTTACCATTCTTGGTGATTTTTAAATATAAGGTTTCAGCCCCATTTCACTTGATGTCATCTTTACTACCTCTCTTGCTAGAGGTTTTGTAAATGGATCAGCTAAATTTTTATTTGTCTTGACATAGACAATAGTTATGACACTATCTTGTATCAAGTGTCTCACATATTCATGTCTTAGACTTATATGTCTAGACTTACCATTATATGTACAATTATAAGCCCTTGACAAAGTGGCTTGACTATCACAATAGATATAGATAGGAGGCATTGGACTCAGCCATAACTTAATATCTAGCAATAAGTTCCTAATCCATTCAGCCTCTTTACCAGTTGCTGCTAAAGCAATGAATTCAGATTCCATGGTGGAGTGTGAGATACATGTTTGTTTCTTGCTTGCCTAAGAAACTGCTCCTCCACCAAGTGTAAAAACCATTCCAAAAGTGGATTGGTTGTCTCCAACACTAGTCATCCAGCTTGCACCGGTGTATCCCTCTAATACAGCCAGATAATCATTATAGAAAAAACACGGATTTTTGGTTTTCTTTAAATATCTAAAAATCCTGGAAATGCTTTTCCAATGTTCTACACTTGGATTACTAGTGTATCTACTTAATTTACATACAGCAAATGCAATATCAGGTCTAATACAATGCATGGCATACATTAAAGAACCAATTGCACTAGCTACAGCTCTACCAGAATTGGCAGTCAATTTAACACTGGGATCGAAAGGAGTGTTAACTTCTTTAAAACCAAGATGATTAAATTTATTCACTATTTTTTCAATATAATGTGATTGGCTTAAAGAAAAACCCCCACTATGTTTTCTAACTTTAATCCCTAAAATAGTATCCGCTTCTCCTAAATCTTTCATTTTAAACATAGAAGATAGATACTCTTTAGTCTCATTTATACCAATCATATTAGTGCAGTATTAACATGTCATCCACATACAAGCAGACAAGCACACCATATTTATCAGTAAATTTAGAATAAATACACTTATCAGCACTATTATGTTTGAAACCATAAGACAGAATAACAGAATCAAACTTTTCATGCCATTGTTTTGGTGCTTGTTTAAGACCATAAAGAGATTTAATTAGTTTGCATACTTTTCTTTCATTTCCTGGAAGAATGAAACATTCCGGTTGTTCCATGTAAACTTCCTCATTTAAATCTCCATTTAAAAAAGCAGTCTTGACATCCATTTGATGCACAAATAACTTATGTATAGATGCCAAAGTAATAAGAATTCTAATAGATGTTATACGTGCGACAGGTGCATATATATCAAAATAATCTATGCCTTCTTTTTGTCTAAACCCTTTGGCTACTAATCTAGCCTTAAAAGCTTGAACAGAACCATCAGAATGATATTTTCTTCTAAAAACCCATTTACATCCTATTGGCTTTGATCCTTGAGGTAAATCTACTAAAATCCAAGTACTATTTCCCATTATAGAATCCATTTCATCATTGACAGCTTTTATCCAAAATGAAGCATCTCTAGATGACATTGCTTCTATAAAGGTTTTAGGATCATTACTTGGATTAAAACTTATAGGATGTTTATTTAAAACATTATTATTCCTATCACCTTCAACAAGAAAAATAATTTGTTCAGGAGAAATAAAATCTGAAGGTAAAGATTTCTCTTTTCTTGCTCTAGTACTTCTTCTTGGCTCTGATATTTCTTTAGATGTATTCGTTTCCTTAGCATGAAAATCAGAACTAGAAATATTATTAGAGTTAAGCAGAATAGGAACATTTTCAACATTTTTAGAATCTACAGAAAATTTTTTTTCAAAGAATTCAACATCTCTAGATTCAACAATAGTATTAGAAGATAAATCAAGTAGTCTATATGCTTTGCTATTTTCAGCATATCCGACAAAAACACTTTTAAAGGCTCTAGGTCCAAGTTTTGCTCTTTTAGGATCAGGAATTCTATAATAAGCCAAACACCCCCACACTTTAAAATATGACAGATTAGGTTTTCTACCTTTCCATAACTCATAAGGGCTTATATTTGACTTTTTAGAGGGAATCCTATTATGAATATAACATGCTATGTACAATGCTTCTCCCCCTAAATTTAAAGGTAACTTAGCATTATTAAGCATACAATTTATCATTTCATGTAAAGTTCTATTTTTTCTTTCGGCTAAACCATTCTGTTGGGGAGTATAAGGTGCTGTACATTGATGAATAATGCCATGTTCTTCACAAAAAGTATTAAAATTATCAGAAAAATATTCACCACCTCTATTAGAACGTAATACTTTAATTTTCCTTTCAAGTTGATTTTTAATTTCTGTTTTGTATTTTTTAAACATATCAAAAGCTTCATCTTTTGTTCTTAAAAGATTAACATACATATATCTACTGCAATCATCAACAAAAGTGATAAAGTATCTTTTCCTCCTCTAGTTAACATACCATTCAATTCACATATATCAGAATGTATTAAATCTAAAACTTTAGAATCTTTGCGAGAAACACTTGGAAAAGATTTCTTTGTTAATTTAGACTTAGCGTAAATTTCACATTTATCAAATTCACCATTAAAGTTAATGAAGTCTAACTTTCTCATATTTTTCAAATAGCAAAAATTTAAATGTGCTAAGCGATCATGCCATAAATATGAAGACTCAACAATATAAACAGAAGATATAACTTTATTATTAATACTTAGTTGATACATTCCATCACAAGAGTAGCCCTTTCCCACAAACATCCCGTTCTTAGATAGGATAACATTATTTGACTCAAAAGCAACCCGAAACCCTTTCTTACAAAGAAGATCAACAGAAACTAAGTTTTTTCTAACTTCGGGTACATACAGAACATTTATAAGAGTCAATTTCTTTCCAGAAGTAAAATCTATATCAACAGTCCCCTTTCCAGCAACCTTTGCACAAGCATTGTTCCCCATTTGCACTTCTGTAATTTTTGAAGTTTCTTTAAATCCTTTGAACAAGGATTTGTCCTTGCAAACGTGGATTGTTGCTCCAGAATCAAGCCACCATCCAGACTTAACAGAAGCCATATTGATTTCAGAAATCATAGCGACACAGATTCTCTTCTATCATATTTGCAGAAGCCTTTGATTTTACATTATTATTTTTTCTGTGACGACATTCTTTAGCAAAATGTCTAGGCTTGCCGCAAATAAAACAGGATCCCTTTTTCTTCTGAAAATTCTTCCTTTTAAAGTGTTGTCCACTTTTCTTTACTTGAAGGTTCACATTTTTTACCGAAGATTCATTCTTTTCCACGGTGTGGACCTTATAATCACTTTGGACAGAATTTTTCGAATCACGTATGCGTGACTCCTCTTCAATTCTAAGATTTTTCTGAAGTTGTTCCAAAGAGTATCCTCAGTTTTATGCATTAGTTACTTCGAGTAATCTTTCCAAGTTGATGGTAGTTTTGTAATAATTGCAGCAACTTGAAAAGACTCTGTAAGAACTATTTTGAGAACATGAATCTTATTAACCAGAACCTCCAATTCATGAACTTGCTCTAGGACAGACTTGTCATCAACCATTTTATATTCTAGATATTTTGCAATTAAATACTTGTTTGTACCTTCCTCCTTGGCTTTGTATTTAAATTCTAGTGCGTTCCAGATCTCCCTTGCCGACTTTATCCTCGTGAAAAGATCATATAATCGGTCCGAAAGTGTGTTCAGAATGTGACCGCGACACAACACTTCATCTTCCTCCCGTTTTGCCTTCTGCTTTTTGATTTCTTCTATTTCCTCCTCAGTAGGTTGTTTGCCGTCTGCACTTGGTTTTGGATCTTCTATGGGCTGTAGGTTGGGGTTGAGGATGTAGGAGATCTTCAATGCTGTAAGAAGAAATATCATCTTGTCTTGCCAGCGAGAGAAATTGTTCCCGTCGAATCGGTCCAATTTGACAATGTCTTGATTCATCACCTTGATTGATTCCGACTCCATTGTAGCAGAAATATTTCTTTAAGATTGTTAGTTATAAAATTAAGGAGACAAAAATTCTGAGGCGTGAAACACTTTCCTTAAAAAAATATTTGCCCCCACTTGATATTCAAAGTTGCTTCGTGTTAATGCAAATTTTCTTCCCAGGATGCAACAGAAAATAAAAATTCCAGTAAGCAAATCTGGAATTTTTCTTAATTCGTTGTGAAAAAAGTTTGTAATATTGCAGAAGTTTTTAATAGAAAAGATTCAGAAAAGAGTTGTTAATAGATATCTGAAAACATAAACTATTTATAGGTTTTGAAAAGGTGCTTCCAACAGTCACAACTTTTCAAAACACCCCTTGGAGCAAACAGCCACTTTTCAACAGTCACTTGTCTTTTCATAATTTTTTAAAATTCAAAATAACATTTTAAAAAATATATATTCAATATATATAAAAAATAGAACATTTAAGCGGTAGCGGGCAAAGTGCTAAGTGCGTCTAATAATCGCGTCAAAATCGCGCATTATTCGCGCTACCCGCACGCGGGTTTAGAAGCCTACACTTTGATCCATTATTCAAAACCCAATAAGCATTCAATGCTTTTAAACCTCTAAAAGAATGGTCAAAATTCTAATGTGGGACTATCATGTTTTTTACAAACAAATACTAACAGAAATTTCTTTGGACTTTTTGGAGCCTCATAGAAGACAAAGGGATCGTTTGGGAATAGTCTAAAATGGCACTTAAATATCATAAAGTTTTTCTTTTTAGCACTTATATACGGTGAGTTATTTATGTGGCAAATAAATACCGTAAGTTATTTAAAATTGACACATTACTTTTCTTAATCATGCAAACATGAAAAAAATTACTTAAATGTTCCTATCTGACACTAACACGTTAAATTTATAACTTTCAAACTATTAATATTTTTTAACTTTATCATTAAACATATCACAACTCTACTTTAAAGTAGAATTAATATAGATTTAAAAAAGAACTTTTGTAGTTTTAATAGCAAATTTAACAAATATTAATAGTTAAAAAAGCTTTAATATTAGCATGTTTCATAGAGAAACATTAAAAAAAATTTAAATTTGCATGATGGAGAGTAGTAACGTACCAATTTTATGCAACTTACGGTATTTATTAGCCATAAAAACAACTCATGATATATAAATACCAAACCAGGAAATGTTGTGGTATTTAAGTGCCATTTTAGCCTTGGAAGTATTTGAAAATACCATGTACTAACCAACAGTACATCATTGGAGATAGAGGGAGTTTAGAATGAGTTCTGATTCTATTAGAACCTGCCGTATACGAGAATTCAATTCGGGCTTTTCACGGGGAAAATCGGAGGGGAATTTAGAGACTTCGATCTAGTGTCCCTAATTTACTGATCGGAACTCCTCGTTAGCATAGGAAGTTTGGTCAAGGGGGTTTTTGGGTCTGGACTTTTTTCAAGGAGTTGGAAAGCTCAAATCTTTAACTTGAGGCATCCCTAATCTCGTTTGTTAATTCACGACTCTTGATGTGACAAACTTGAATCTCCTGATGAACGATTCAGCTAAAATATGTAGCCTTTCATTTAGTGATCATCGTACTGCAAGCATGATTTCTTTCTTACATGCTAAAATATGTAGCATTTGTTATTATTTTGTTAGACAACCCCCGGTCTCAAGTTTTCTGTTTAAATTCTCTTTAAAATGTTGGAATTAGGTGTGGATTCAAACCTTTGCAGGCGAGCTCTGGCGGGTAAGGTGCAGGCGAGCTTTGGGGGACGACGCATGCGAGCTCAAGGCGAGCTCGAGATCCAGTGCAGGCGCGCTCGAGCTCTGATTTCAGGCGAGGTCATGCAAGCTCGTCAATGTAGCACAAGCAAGGAGCTCCAAGTGAGGGCTTCTTCAGGCGAGGTTGAGGCGTTTTGCTAGCGATCTCGAACGGGTTGGAACAGGTGAGCTCGACGCAAAGAAGGCAAGGTCGACGCAAATCAGACGAGCTTGAGTTGGTGTAGGTGAGCTCGACGAGTTTTGGGCGAGCTCGAGCACTATGCGCATGCGAGCTCCAGCGACAGGCTGTCGCTAGCCTGTCGCTAGGGTTTCCCTATAAAAGGGAAACCCAGAGGCCTTGATCGCTGCTTCTTCTTGTGTTCTTCTCCAGAGGCGGCGGGCGGTGTTTCTCTCTCTCTCTCTCTCGTTTCTTTTTTTCCCAGCGCTCAAACGAATTAAAGAAAGGGGAATTTTACTAAGGGGGAAATTAAAGAGAGAGAAATTAAAGAGGGGCTCTCTCTTATCTCCAGCACTCAATTAAAGAGGGAAGATTTAAGAGGGATTCTTTTTCCCAAATCTCAGTTTGAGAGGGAATTAAAGAAGATAATTAACATTGTAGCTACAGTGTTGATTTGTATTTTTTAAGAGATCTCAAGTTTGAGATCTGCTCTTGTATTATAATTTCTTGTTGATTAATAAGAAATTAATTGTGTGGCTCCCGAGGACGTAGGCAGTTACCGAACCACGTTAAACTTGGTGTACTTTTCTCTATACTATGTTTTTGCTGTTTTAGGGATTTCGGCATAAAAATCCTAACAACTGGTATCATAACTTAGAAACAATCTAGAAGAAGCCAGAGTCAAGTGGGAGCGATGACCGCAGATGAAGGAAAGGTGAGATTAGAGAAGTTTGATGGATCATATTTCAGATTCTGAAAAATGCATATAGAGGATTATCTGTATCAGAAAAATCTGTATTAACCTCTCTCGGGGAAAAAGTCGGAGGGTATGAAAGAAGAAGATTAGAATCTTCTAGACAGAAAGGCCCTCGGGGTTATTCATTTGACGTTAACCCAAAATGTTGCTTTTAACATTGCAAAGGAAAAGACCACGGCGGGTCTTATGGCAGCATTTTCAAATATGTATGAGAAGCCATCAGCCTCAAATAAAGTCTATTTGATGAGGCTGTTGTTCAATCTGTGAATGGCGAAAGGTGCATCGATATCACATAATCTCAATGAACTCAATACAGTCACGACCCAATTGAGTTCAGCTGATATTGAGTTTGATAAGGAAGTTCGAGCGTTGATCCTTTTGTCTTCCCTACCAAAGAGTTGGAATGCTACAGTCACAGCTGTGAGTAGCTCGTCGGGAAGCAACAAGTTAAAATTTGACGACGTTCGTGATCTGGTTCTCAGTGAGGAGATCCGACGGAGAGAATCAGGTGAAGCTACAACCTCTTCAGTATTGCATACAGAGTCAAGAGGTAGAAATTCAACCAGAGGAAATGGATCAGAGGAAAGGAGGTCCAAATTCAGGAATCTCAGTAGCTTGAAGGCTATCGAGTGTTAGAAGTAAGGGAAAACCGGGTACTACAAGAATCAGTGCAAGAGTGCACAGAAGGAGTGGGAGACAAAGGCATATGCAAATGTTGCTTTCACCTCAGGAGGAGATGATGCATTGATATGCTCTTTGGAGAGCAAGGAGGAGTCTTGGGTGTTGGACTCTAGAGCATCATTTCATGCTACTTCTCAAAAAGAATTCCTCGAGAAGTATATCTCCGGAAGCCTTAGAAATGTATACTTGGGTGATGATCAACCATGTGCTATTATTGGCAAAGATGTAGTGAAGATTAAGTTAAATGGGTCAGTATAGGAGCTGAATGATGTCAGGCATATTCCCAACCTGAAAAGAAACTTAATCTCAGTAAGCCAACTAGCTAGTGAATGCTACACTACGACTTTCCATGGTGATGATTGGAGGATTTCAAAAGGCGCAATGACGATTGCCAGAGGCAAGAAGACTGGTACCCTGTATATGACAGCAGGTGCACGTTGTTGATCTCAGTTGCAGCAAGCAATGAGACTTCAAAGCTGTGGTATCAGAGACTCGGTCATATGAGTGAAAAGGGGATGAAGATTATGCACACAAAAAGAAAACTCACAGGTTTACAATCAGTAGAGATTGATGTGTGAAGAATACATACTTGGAAAGCAGAAGAGAGACAGCTTTCAGATAAGTGGCAGAACTCCCAGGAAGCAGAAGCTAGAGCTCGTTCACTCAGATGTTTGGGGACCAACGACCATCACGTCTATTGGTAGGAAACACTACTTCGTGACTTTTATCGATGATCACTCTCGAAAAGTGTGGGTCTACTTTCTGAAGCACAAGTCAGAAATGTCTGAAGCTTTCAGGAGATGGAAAGCTATGATCGAGAATGAGACCGATCTGAGAATAAAGAAGCTCAGAACAGACAATAGTAGTGAGTATGAAGACACCAGATTCAAGAAATTCTGCTATGGGCACGGTATCAAAATGGAGAGAACCGTGCCCGGCACGCCTTAGCACAATGGTGTGGCAGAACGCATGAATATAACGTTGACAGAGAGAGCCAGAAGCATTCGGATACAGTCAGGTCTACCAAAATAGTTCTGGGCAGAAGCAGTCAACACAATAGCTTACTTGATCAACCGAGAGCCATCAGTTCCATTGGAGCACAGAATACCAGAGGAGGTATGGTGCGGAAAGGAGGTGACCCTCTCACATCTCAAAGTTTTCGATTGTGTAGCTTATGTGCATATTAGTGATCAATGCAGGAATGAGCCTGATCCCAAGTCTAAGAAATGCACATTCATCAGGTATGGTGAAGATGAGTTCGGCTACTGCATTTGGAACACCGAAAATAAGAAGGTGATCAAGAGTAGAGATGCGATATTCAACGAGAAGGTGATGTATAAGGACATGCACAAGACAGATGCTAGTGACTTAGAGAGCGAGTCAATATTTGTAGATACAGATGATGTCCCAGATAACCTCTCGGAAGAACCCAATGCGGAAGGTCTTCAGCCAAAAGAGCCTATTGGACAGAACGATGCGTAGAAACCCGACGCACCAGCTCTGATACCGAGGATAACTGCTTGTCCTCCTGTGCCTAATAGCAGATACATAAATTATATGTTGTTGACAGATGGAGGGGAACCTGAAAGCTATGATGAAGCTTGTCAGAGTGGAGATGCGAGCAAGTGGGAGTTTTCTATGAAAGAAGAGATGAAATCTCTAATCTCCAACCAGACATGGGAACTAGTTGAGTTGCCCATGGGGAAGAAGGCACGTCACGACAAGTGGGTGTATCGAATGAAAAAGGAATATGATGGTTCCAGAAGATACAGAGACCGACGAGTTGACAAAGGATTTCAACAGAAGATCTAAGGAAGAAAGAATCTAGCGGATATATTGACAGAGGCAGTGACCTTTCAGAAACTAGAGTTGTGCGCAACTTTAATTGGCCTTCATACATAAGTGATAAAGGCAGAGCCACACAGGAGGAGGTTCTTGTTGAGATAGCTGGCTAACGTCGGTTTGGTCTCCAAGTAAGAGATTGTTGGAATTAGGTGTGGATTCAAACCTCCGCAGGCGAGCTCTGGCGGGTAAGGCACAAGCGAGCTTTGGGGAACGACGCATGTGAGCTCAAGGTGAGCTCGAGATCCGGTGTAGGAAAGCTCGAGCACTAATTTCAGGCGAGGTCATGCGAGCTCGTCGATGCAGCACAAGCGAGGAGCTCCAGGTGAGGGCTTCTTCAGGCGAGGTTGGGGCGTTTTGCTGGCGAACTCGAACGGGTTGGAACAGGCGAGCTCGACGCAAAGAAGGAAAGGTCGACGCAGCTAAAGGCGAGGTCGACACAGATCATGTGAGCTCGAGTTGGTGTAGGCAAGCTCGACGAGTTTTGGGCGAGCTCGAGCACTATGCGCAGGTGAGCTCCAGCGACAGGCTGTCGCCAGCCTATCGCTTGGGTTTTACTATAAAAAGGAAACCCGGAGGCCTTCATCGCTGCTTCTTCTTGTGTTCTTCTCCAGAGGTGGCAGGCGGTGTTCCTCTCTCTCTCTCTCTCTCTCTCTCTCTCTCTCTCTCTCTCTCTCTCTCTCTCTCTCTCT
>BQKN01000206.1:190316-205273 GCA_022839385.1 Asparagus kiusianus
GGGGGGGGGAGAAAGAGAGATCGGAGAAAATTAGCGGGAGAAAATGAGCGAAAAATATGATCGGAGCGTGCATCCTAGGTCGGCGGTGGTAAAGGGGGATGTCGGTGTCTGAGAGAAGAAGTAGAAAGAGAGAGATGGAGAAGGAAATGGGTTAGGAGGGAGGAGGAGAGGAGAGGAGGAAGGAGGAGCAGACTTAGATATAGAGAGAAGGAAGAGAGAGGAGGATATGAGGGTATTTTTGGCTTTTATGTTTGTTTCTCCCTTTTGTGCTTAGCTGGCATAGAGTAAAGAGTTGAATCACATAAAAAGGGGCTGAATCACATAATGTGACACTCTTTGGAGCTGAACCACAATGAAAAAAAGTGGAGGGGTCAGGTCACATGAGGTTATTACTTTTGGGGTCTTGACACAATTTTCCCATTTCGAAAGATTTGGGGACTAATCTATAAATACTCAAGGATTTGCGGCACAGATTTCAAAATATCAAGACTCGGGGGAGTAATTTCGGAACGTGAAAGATTTGGCGAACTAATATCAGAAAAAACCAAAATTTTAATATCCTTCCTATCCTTCATCAGGAGCTTTATAAATCAGGTGCACGGAAGATTGGAGTCTTAGGAATTCCTCCTATAGGATCTCTACCATCAAAAAGAACAAGTGCAGGAGGTATAAAAAGGGACAGTGTGCCTCTGTATAATGAAGCCTCCATGATGCTTAACAGAGAGCTATCCTTGGAGATACAAAGGCTTAACAGCAAATTACCCGGATCAAGGATAATCTATATAGATATCTACACACCTTTGCTTGATATGATCTCGAATCCATCTGCCTATGGTAAGATATTCAGTAGCAATTCGTGTCATTAACCATCTCATACAATTTGCTGGCTCTTATTCATAATTCTTTCATTCCAAGGTTTCGAGGTATCGACATTGGGTTGTTGCGGAACTGGAACTTTTGAGGTCACATTAACATGTAATAAATTGACTGCAGATGTATGCGATGATGTTTCCAAGTACTTATTTTGGGATAGTTATCACCCTACGGAGAGAGCCTGCCAGATTTTGGTGACCGAATTGATACAGAAGTATGGCTCTCTACTTATCTGACAAGCTTCGGCCGGCGCTACTTCCTGTTGCTACTCAATTGGACTTGTTTCTTCTCTAGTGCTAGCTACACATAAGCTAAGCTCCTTTGTGTTGATGTATATCAGGATTGCCTCTTCTTAATCAAAATGCCATGCTCTTCTTGAATCATCTGTTTTGTACGCCCTTGTGTAGATTCAATGGTATCCTGGGTTCTCTTCCGGGAGACTTTCAATGAAACTATTCCATTTCTTCTTTAATGAAAAGCTAATTTATATATATATATATATATATATACTTGCTATAAGTTTAGTCAATCAGCTGTTCTGGAATTTTATATATATATATATATATATATATATATATATAGCAACTTCATGAAATTCTAGAACAAATTTACTAAACCTACAGAAAAGTATAGATGGTTTTATAAGATGGGACGGGAATCAAGCGCAATGATGGCTAATTATTTTGGTAATAGTTTGAGCCAAACAACGTGTTGGGCTGTGTAGGTCTTAGGAGTTACATCGCATCAATGGTCTTATAGGCCCTAAGCGTGACAGTTTTGCCGTATAGGAAGCTTTACGGTTAGCTTGTCGACGCCCATATATGCTGATGTTTCACACTGTGTTTTTGTGATATCTATCATCCTATGTAAAGCAGTAACTAGATTTTGATGGGAATACATTATTGCTCCTTTCTGCTACAGCAGTTTGTTGCAAATTCCTTCTATTTACTTCTTTCCCCTCCTCCAGCTAATTCGGGTCTGCAAGCCAGTAGAAGGATTCATTACTCAAAAGGCAATCGTTTGGATGTCCATATAATTTCTCCTTTTCCCTGCTCCTAAGAGCATGTTCGGCAACTGGTCAAAACTAGCTTATAAACCACTTTTGTGGCTTATAAGCCACTACAATATGTTTGGCAACCAACTTATTTTGGCTTATAAGCTAAAAAAACTCCACTAACCTAGCATTTTTTTGACTTATAAGCCACATAATTTGACCAAGTAAATGACAACTTTTATTGCTCAACATTTTAAGCTCGTATAAAATTGGTTTTATTAATTAATTAACAGTCAAATAAATAAATATATACCTTAAATTAAAATTGTAATAGGTTATAAAATATATTTAATTCAAATTATTAAAAACTTTGAATTAATAATGCTCTGATATCTAAATTTAGAGTCATGTCCTTATTGGTCATTTTGACAACAATGATAGATTATAATCCACCAAAACTTGTACTTGACATATTAACTTGACATACCATTTTGCGAGTAAAATTCTAACTTCAGCTTCATCTTCAGCCTAAATTACAGGCTGGAGTCAGCCACTTTGGTACAGTTTGATGAGAAAATCTAATAAGTGCACAAATAAGACTTAAGTGCTGTTTTCACAAGATAATTACATGCATTAAACATTGGAGTGAGTTTGGTATTGCTATGAGCTAAGAAAAGAGCAAAGAAAACAACTAATATAATACCTTTCTCTTAGCCCACAAACTTAAACCTATAATGCTTCAAACGATGAACACATCTCCCATTTTGGCAGTGAACAAAGCACCTTGCTAAGGATTAGCCATCCTAAGAATCCATTATATTGGTATAATATCAGTTATAAATTAACAAAAACCTAATTAATGACTAGTCAAAAACACTGAAAACAGCATGGTCTCATCACTGAACCCAGCAGAAACCGCGAAGTGATTAACACCTTATTTTCTCTAACCAAAGAATTACAAGAAGAGCTTCTTACTTTAATCATACCACACAAAAATGTATTGTACTGTGATTATGCTTGTATAACACACCGATATACACTATAAAGTGCCCCAGGCACTAATATACATCTCTTAATATCCAACAGAAGCCTAACATTTTTTACCAACTAAGATAAAAATAATCATTGGGTGTTTTCCCAATTAAACAGCTAATCAAGGTTAACAAGTTTCTGCTTCCTTCTCTTGTAAGAAAACAAAAGGTAATCTAGTCTTTAATAACATCCGACTCATTGGTAATCAATCTTTCCAAATAAATAACAGCGTAGCAGTGTGTTGAAGAACAATCACTGAGAAACTAAGCAAAAATGGGAAGCATTAAGCTAGTGAGAGCTACATCAATTGTATTTTCTCTCCTCATTTTTCTGCTTCAAATCCATCAAACCCTAGCCCTAGAAGAAAACAAGACTACCCCTAAGGTCCCGGCTCTTATAGTGTTTGGGGACTCAATTGTGGATCCAGGCAACAACAACGCAATCGAAACTCTTGTGAGGTGTGACTTTCCTCCATATGGGAAGGATTTTGTTGGTCATCTAGCCACCGGGAGGTTTAGCAACGGGAAAGTTCCCTCTGATTTCTTAGGTAAACACCTTGGAACTCGTCTGAATGAAGATTAGGTCTAAGATTGGTTTATGCATAGAAGAGAATGCTTTTAAGGGGTTTTTGAGAGAAATCACATCTAAAACAGGGTGACACGAAAACTACCTTTAAAGTGCAATTAATTTAAAAACCACAGTTAAAGGGAGTTCCAGTAGGTTCAGCCAGTTAATGTATACAACATAAAAAGCACCTTCTAAACAAAACTAAAGGCTGCAAAATGAAGATAAAAGGAAAAATAGCACTCGTAGAAACCAAGCAAAAATATCGCGAAAAAGGGCACGGGGTAAATTCAAATTTTTGCTGAAAAAGTATACCAAAATTTCAGCATCCCAATTGGGCATAAAGGAGTACTTACCAGCGTATCTCGGGACGAAATTGAGTCCTGAGGAGCTCCTCACTGGTGTAAGCTTCGCATCTGGAGGCTGTGGATATGATCCCCAGACTGCCCTATTAGTGGTAAAATTCCTAATCCAATCATAGCCTATATATTATAGGTTAGTTTCCAAGATTTCATTAACTCCTTATTTTGATATTTCTGATTGCAGTCAGCTTTAAATATGACCGATCAACTAAACCTATTCAAAGAATACAAGGAGAAGGTGAAGATCGTTGCTGGAGAAGAAAAAGCAGCAGACATCATCACCAAGAGTATATATCTCATTGCAACAGGAACCGATGATATAGCAAACACCTATTTTACGGCACAAATTCGAAAGTTGGAGTATGATCTTCCTTCCTACATCAAATTTTTGGTTCAACAAGCTTCGAGCTTTTACCAGGTAGATCTATCCATTTAGTTGTGCTTCTGATACGCAATGTAGCTTGCAAAATTTAACTAATAATTGGAGTGTATAACTACAAGTTTCATCAATATTTGAGTTTCTGATACTTTTCAGTATTTTATGAACTGGAAATAAGTACCAGGTCAATACTAAGGAAAAGCATGATACGTGGTACGTTTAACATAGGGTTAATTGTGGAAACAGCCTCTCTATTATGACCCAATTGCAGATAGACCCCACTTGTACTATTGTCCAATTGCGGATAGACCCCCTAGGTAAAAAAAATCCCCACACTTTTACCCTCGAGCAGTTTATTTGTCACAAAACAATTTTTTCTCTCTCTCAAGGTCAAAGAGTAAAATAAAAACAAAATTTGATTCAGGGGGTTGTTCTGCAACAATAGAGCTGAACGGGGTCTACAGCAATTGAGCGTTAATATAGGGTTTAGCCGCTTTAACCTTTAACCTATAACTTTAAGTCACATTTCCTTCCTTTTTTCAAACAGGAGCTGTATAAATCAGGTGCACGAAAGACTGTCATTCTAGGAGCTCCTCCAATAGGATGTGTACCATCACAGAGAACACTAGCAGGAGGTATAGAAAGGGATTGTGTGCCTCTTTACAATGAAGCCGCCATGATGCTTAATACAGAGCTAGCCAGGGAGATACAAAGGCTTAACAGCACTTTACCAGGATCAATGCTACTCTATGTAGATACCTACACACCTTTGCTTGATATGATCTCAAGGCCCTCGGCCTATGGTAATCTATTCTAGAACAACTCAATCTTTAATCAACTTATAGTTTTCTTCACTGCAATTTAATTCCTTTTTTTGTCTTTTTCATTCTAAGGTTTTAAGGTTTCCTCAATGGGTTGTTGCGGCACAGGAACCTTTGAGGTCACATTAACATGCAATAGTTGGACTACAAACATATGTGATGATGTTTCCGAGTACTTGTTTTGGGATAGTTATCATCCTACAGAGAGAGCCTATCAGATTTTGATGACAAAAATGCAACAGAAGTACAGCTCCTACTTCAACTAAATGAAGAATCCTTGGCATCATTCTTACAGCAACACTGTTGAATTTGTTTTCTTCTTTACGTACTACTTACAACAAAAAGTATTTTCGAGATGATGTATTGCTCCTCCTGAATCTTCTGTGTTGTGTCCTGTATGCTGGTATATCTGGTTCTCTTCCAAGAGACTTTTTAGTGAAACTTTTCCATTTTTTGAATGAAAAGTTACTATGTCACTTTATCCTTAACTATAGCAATCCCAAATTCAAGGATCAGGGGACTGGTTAAAATTTGTATCTCAGCACTAAAGCAAGTGTTTACCTAACAGATACAACCACATAAATATTTACAGAAGAAACTAAGGTGTTAGCTGCACATCATCTAACAATTGCCTACCAATTTAAAGAACACAATCTATTGAGCACTCAAACATTTCAAAATGACTTTTTCCACTAAGGTCAATTTTTGCGACATGAGATAACCACTCCTCAAGAGGAGAATTGCATATTATGCTCATTATTCCTTAATTCAATAGTTGCTATTGCTTTTCCTAGCTCCACATAAGGACCAGAAGATCATTCCATACATCTCCAACTACATAAAAGACATGGTTATTGTCACGTCCCGGACCCGCGGGCGTGACAAATGGTATTAGAGCAGTTGCCAGCCGGAAGTGTGAAGCTAAGTGCTATGCGGGGCTAAGTGCTACACCGTGTGATGCGATGGGAGCCACATGTAGAGTCAACATCGTCTGGCGATGATACTAGGATGTGCTAATTGTCATGCCGCGACGAGAACGTCGCCTTTGTAAGGTGGGGTAAATGTGACATCCCACTGACAGCGACAACGACATTTGCAAAATAAAAATTAGTCCCACATCGGTGGAAGAATGGGAAATTAAAGGGTTTATATAGTGAAAGCTAAAAACTCAAGTGTAACATCGGCTAGTCGATTTTGACAGTGGTTTGAGCCAAACAGTGCGTTACACTCGATGGGTCACACGGCTTGCACGCGCCAACAGGCCCACAGGCCCGGGGCGTGACAGTTATTAAAATGATAAATTTAAATTTTATGAACAGGATATAGTAACTTTCAAGCTTAAAGAGCAAGTTGCCCAGAATTTTTCTTATGAATTTCAAATGAAGGCTAGCAGTTCATCTGATTGCAATTAGATTCCAAATGCATATACAACACTGAACTGTAGATAAAGAGGAAGAACAATAGAGTGGACTATCATAGAATAATTTCTATTATGTAAACCCCTAAGTTCTCTTAAAGGAGCATTTTGGTGAATCTCGCAAGACGTCAAAAAAATTATCAAATAACTGTTAAAATCAGTACAAGCTGAAACCAAAAAACTGGCTAATGATAATGCCTACTCCCATAGATATCGCTAAGACCGAAGCAGCCCATGTCAGCTTTTCCGTTATCCTAGGAACCCGTTCTTTCAAAGCTTGGCTACAAGAACCTATAAAAACCGTATAACTCCCCATCGCAAGAACAGTTCCGACAAGAAACATACCTAAAAAAGCAGCACCAGCTAATCGTGAAGGAAGAGCAAGCGCCGGCAAAACCATCATTAATGCATCAGGCTGAAGACCATGCACAATTCCAGTGGCAAAAGTCGCAAATCCAATCTTTTTCTTTCCACTTGGTTGAAGATTTAATGGCTCATGTATACTACTCACATCACACTCCCCATTCTCTAAAGCAACACAAGGGGTAGGAACTTCTGAAGCTTCTTTTATCCCCATAGCTCCAATTACAAGTAGAGTTAAGCCAACAACTCTTGTTCCCCATGTTCTAATGATTTCAATGTGAAGGCGATCTTTAAGAAGCAAAAATAGAAGTCCAAAAATTACTTGGCCTGCATCATGGCCACAGCCCCAAAGGGCCCCGACTATAGCACTCTCTACTCTTGTTCGGCCAATTGATAAAGGGGCTAGAGCAGCAAGATGATCAGGGCCAGAGAGAGTGTGTAGGCAACCAGCAAAAAAACCGGTCCAGGCACTGCTTAATAACTCAGATTTAATCAGTTTGTTACCTGTATTGGTTGCGGAGTGAACTGCTGATGCAAATGCTGGTCGTACTAAGATTGGCTGGATTATTGTTGTGAGCAGTGCTGACAGGAGAATGAATATGGCAGAAGTAGCAACCTGGAAAGTTTTCGTTTAGAAGAATAACTAAATGATTCGTTATAGGTAAAGTAAAGATAACAGATGACAGGCTATGCATATGGCTTTCATCCTTGATTCATACATCTATTTGTTTGGTCATAATTTATTTATATCATCACCAAATCTGCATTATATATGAACTCCAAAATTTCCTTAGTATATAGATAAAGAAAGGGCAGCGTAAGACCTACTCGGATCTCAATGAATAAATTCCAAAGAATATTCGTTAAGGCATCCAACGGCAATAGCATAATGGATTAGATAGTCTTTACAGAATTGAGTGAAAATAGAGGATTCATATAGCCTATACAAAAATTTGGAATAAAAGGTTTGCTGCTGCTGTTGTTGTCAGTCTTAAAACTCAAGTTACTGGAAAAGTTTAAATATTAGAGGTAGTATATCAAATTTCATCGCGGATTACTTAGTCATTTCGTTCTCTTTTATTTATCGGGTTGCTGACCTGGGTCAGGCAGACACCATGAATCAGAATATACGACTTGGGTCACAAATGAAATAGGGTGGAGTGAATTAGGTAAACTTGGACATCACTATCAGTTTCCATTAAAATTTGATTATAAGGTTTTCTTATACAAGAGTAACATAAAGAAAAATACTATATGCATGACATTATTTCAGACTGCTACATGTTTGCATTAGTTAGAAAGACTATTTGCATGACATTATTGCAGAGTGCTACTTGCTTGCATTAGTTAGAACTCAGCAACGAAAATAGATGTAGTCTTTGATTGCCAACTTGCTCATAGTTGCCTTCAGCACAAGAGAAGGAACTCATGTGTGGCTGATATCAAGCGAACTACCAATCCTAGGACTTGACCAATTCTTTTCTAGACATTCTCAACTAAATCACGCTCCTTATGGAGCTTATTTTATTTGGGAAAGGTTTAAACAATGTCTATGATGATTTTGACATTGTACACATCAGGAAACTGATGTCAGCAGAAAGCACAGATCAGAAGGCGATGGCATAAACAACTGTTAGACGTAGAGTCACGCCCTCATGCCGCGGAAGCGATATCACTAGAGAGAAAGCCCTGACTTTTGTTTTCACAAAAGCTCAAGTTAACCTCTATATTCTCGTTTCACAAAGGAAACAAGAACAGAAGTGAAATATCTCAACAAAGTGAGATATACACTCTTCCTCTCAGCAGTTCTAGGACTAAATGTCGAGGGAACCAACAAGTAATAGTCAACTCTTGTTCCAGCTCAACCTCCCATCAGTTCTAGGACTGACTTGTCGTGGGAACCTACAAGCAAAACCAGCTCACAGTTAAGACACGAGATTTACGTGGTTCGGCAAACTTACCTAGGTCTACGGGAGGGGGCTTTCACTATGAGGAGAATACCAAACTTATACAACTCACAAGTTCTCTCTTTTCTTTTACTTTTCACTCAACTCTTTTTTCCTCCACACCACAAATCTCTTTTCCTCATCCACTCTATTTATAGGGAGAAATGAGAGACAACATCCCCCGAAACATGCTCCATGTTTCGGGGAATGTCCCCCCTTGAAACATGGAGATATGCTCCATGTTTTGGGGAATGTCCCCCTTGAAACATGGAGACATGCTCCATGTTTTGGGGAGAGGGGTCACAATTCTCCACCTCCTACATCATTTGATAAAACTTAAATTTTGAACGAACACCAAAAGAATACCACGAACATCACCAGAAAGATCTGAAACACCAAACCAGGCCAAACCAGCTGTGCCACTATACCATGGCTACCTACGTACCCTCCACCGGGATCAAGCTAATCGTAGTTCTACAACTATTCTCCAACATAGTCTACACCTCACCCCCATCACCGTCCCGAAGGGCCATGCCCTCTTGGGCAGATCAACACGGGCTGATATAAAGCAAGTCTAAACAATGCTTAAATTTGCTACCTATGACCACCTTAGTTAACATGTCCGCGGGATTCTCATTCGTATGCACCTTCACGAGAGAAATATTGCCTTCCTTTATGACATCTCGCACGAAATGATACCTGACATCGATATGCTTGGTACGAGCATGATGAACTTGATTCTTCGCCAAGTGAATCGCACTCTGACTGTCATACCACAAGTTCACGCTCTCCTGCTCAATCCCCAAATCGTTTAGAAGGCCCCACAACCACAATGCTTCCATCACTCCCTCCGTCATGGCCATGTACTCGGCCTCTGTAGTAGAAAATATCAATGTAGCCTGTATCATCGATCGCCAACTAACTAGAACCCCATGTATCCTGAATACATAATCAATAGTAGATCGTCGTCTATCTAAATCGCCCGCATAATTAGAGTCCACAAACCCATCAATCTGACATGTATCTCCACCAAAACACAGACCCGTATCCGTTGTACCCTTTAAGTACCTCAGGACCCACTTCACCGCTTCCCAATATGTCTTTCCAGGATTCGCCATGAATCTACTAACCACACTGACCGCCTGTGAAATATTTGCGTGTGTACACACCATTACATACATTAAACTGCTAACTGCACTAGCATAAGGTACATGTTCCCTGTATGTCTTCTCTTTCGCTGTAGTAGGAGATTGTTTGCCTAAAAGCCTGAAGTATGGAGTCAATAGAGTCACCACTGACTTAGCACTTTGCATCCCGAACCTCGCGATCACCCGCTCTATATAGCCATTCTGACTCAAAAACAATCGTCGATTCGTCCGCTCGTTTCTAATCTCGATACCCAGTATTTTCCTTGCAGCGTCCATGTCCTTCATCTCGAACTCTTTACCAAGTTGAGATTTCAACCTATCTATCTCCACCTTGCTCCTCGAAGCAATAAGCATGTCATCCACATACAAAAGAAGATAGATATAATCACCTCTACGAAGCTTCCGAATGTAGACATAACAATCATAGTCGCTTCTGGAAAACTCATGCTTTAGCATGGAGTCAAATCGCTTGTACCACTACCGAGAAGATTACTTTAATCCATATAGTGATTTCCTCAAGCGACATACATGATGCTCCTTATCCTCAACCTTATAGCCCTCAAGTTGATGCATATAGATCTTTTCATCCAAGTCTTCATATAAGAAGACCGTCTTTACATCGAGTTGTTCCAGCTCAAGATCACCATGAGCAACAATACTCAATAGCACCCAAATAGAAGTGTGTTTCACCACTGGAGAAAATATCTCATTATAATCCACACCCTCTTTGTGCAAACCCTTTAGCCACTAGCCTCGCATTGTACCTTATACCACCGAGCTCTGAAAGATCTTCCTTTCTCTTATACACTCAATTACAACCAATAGTTTTTCTTCCTACGGACAATGGGACTGCCTCCCATGTTTGATTTTTTTCGAAGAGATTCTATCTCCTCTTCCATCACAGCTAACCAACTCTCATTATCCTTGTCTCGAATAGCTTCTTTGAAGGTGACCGGCTCATCATCCTCTACCGAGAGTGCATATTCTACCAAATTAACCTGCCCATAATACTTCAGGGGTTGATCAGACCCCAACTTCAGTACCTGCTTATATGCTCGCCTTAGCCTAATGGAATCCAAACTATCCTCGAGCTGCTGTTGTTATAGTACATGTGTATTTTTTGTTATACCTTCTCCTGTTCAAGCTCATCATCTTCATGATCCTCCTCTTGAACACGACTAGAACCTAATTGATCCTTAGGTTCTATCTCAATAATCTGGGACTTTAAAGTCCCAACAGTCCCAACACCATCATCCTTGGGCGCCTTGGTAATTATGAATTTCTCATCAAAGGTAACATCCCTGCTGATCACGAACTTCGAATCTTCTGTACACCAAAGACGATAGCCTTTTACGTCATTTGCATACCCCAAGAATATTACCTTCTTGGCCCTCGCGTCAAGCTTTCCCTCATTGACGTGATAATAAGCGGTACACTCGAAAATCCGGAGCCTCTCATAATCTACATGCTCCCCTGACCACACCCTAAAGGGTGTATCACCATCCAATGTAGAATGTAGAGATCGATTCACTATGTAGCAAGTTGTAACAATCGATTCTGCCTATCATTCTTTATCCAAACCAGCATATGATCGCATACTCACTGTTTTCTCTCGCAGTGTACGATTCAACCTCTCCGCGACCCCATTCTCTTGTGGTATTGATATAACTATCCAGTGTCTAGCAATACCCTCCTGATCATAGAACTCCTTGAATGAACCATCTGTATACTCTGCACCATTATCAGATCTTAGTGTCTTCAATTTCTTCCCTGTTTTGTTTTCAACCATCGCCTTCCACTTCTTAAATGTCTTGAATACCTCATTCTTGTGCTTAAGAAAATAAATCCAAACATACCTCGAATGATCATCTATGAACGAAACAAAATACCTAGAACCACCCTTGAAAGTTGTCTGAGTAGGACCCCAAACATCCGTGTACACATAATCTAGTATCCCTCTGTTCTTGTGATTGCTTCTCAAAAATTGAACCATGTGTCTTTCTATACACATAATCCTCACAAAAATCCATACAATGTTTCTTCAGATTCTTCAGCAAACCCTCTTTACCAAGCAGATTTAGGCCCTTCTCTGATATATGCCCAAGCCGCCTATGTCATAACCGTGTGTGCTCACATGGAGCTCCACCACTTTCATCAGTTCCAACCGATGCATCTCCTGTCACTGTTGTACCCGAGAGAGTATATAGATTACCGTGATAAATACTCTTCATCACTGCTAAGGAACCCTGAACAACTTTCTTTACTTCGTTCTCTGTTACTATTCTGCAACCACCGGAGTCTAAAGCACCAACTGAGATGAGATTTTTTTGCAAGTCAGGAACGTACCTCACATCCGTCAGGATTCTGACCACGCCATCATGCATTTTGATTTTGATATCGCCAAACCCCACCGTTTTACAAGCATGGTTATTTTTCATCAATATGGTTTCACCATCAATGCTTCTATAGGTAGTAAACTACTTCCTATTTGGGCACATATAGTAAGAGCAACCCAAATCAAGAATCCATTTACCGGAGGTATCTTCGTCACCCGTACAACATAGCATTCTTTATCGCTCCCTTCCTTCGAGACGTAACTCGCATCTTCCTTGCCTTCTCTCCTCTCGGTTTTATTGTTGTTTATTTTCCCATCTACTCTCTTATTAGGACAGTCGACCTTGAAATGCCCAACTTCACCGTATTTAAAACACGCCCTTCCCATAAGAGGTCTCGATTTCGATCTAGACTTTCCTTCCTTGTCTTTTCCTCGCTCATTGCCCCTTCCTCTAGCAAACAATCTCTACGCTTGTTCTTTATTACCATCAGTAGTCATGTCACTGGTTACAATCTTCCGAAGATCATCCGCTAGAAGCGCCGTTCTAGTCTAATCCATCGTCAAATTGTCTCCTACAAGCATCAATATTTGTACCAGGTTCTCATAAGACTTCGCAGAGATAGAAGTAGTAGAAGCGTCTGATCCTCGTCTTCAACTGTCACGTCTATATCCTTTAAGTCTGATATGATCCTATCAAACTTGTTAATGTATTCCCGGATTGATGAGCCCTCCTCCATCTTGTAAGTATACAATTTGGATTTTAAATAGATCCGATTCGTTAGACTCTTCGTCATGAAGATGCTTTCTAACTTCGACCAGCCCGCAGCCGTTTCTTCTTTATCTACCAAGGAAGCTACATCCCTTTCAAGGCAAATGATAATCGACGACCGTGCTTCCAGATCCAGCTCCTCCCAATCCTTATCAGACATATCCTTATGCTTCTTCTCTTTTTCAGCCAAAGTCTTGTGTAATTTTTACGAAATCAACAAGTTTTTTATCTGTATCCTCCAATAGGAGAAATCATTCTTCCCATTGAACTTTTCGATCTCGTACTTTCCAACTTTAACTGTTTTACTTGTTGACGTCATTCTCCGCTTGTATAAATAAATCTTCTCTCAGGGATTACAATAAATACCTCATGTTCACCACAAATTATTATCAAGCATCACCTCAGATCAGAAATTTTACCATCTCCAATCTAAGTAAAAGGCTCTGATACCAATTGTTGGGTGTAGAGTCACGTCCTCACGCCGCGGAAGCAATATCACCAGACAGAAAGCCCTGACTTTTGTTTTCACAAAAGCTCAAGTCAACCTCTATATTCTCTTTTCACAAAGGAAATAAGAACAGAAGTGAAATATTTCAACAAAGTGAGATATATACTTTTCCTTTCAGCAGTTCTAGGACTGAATGTCGAGGAAACCTACAAGCAATAGCTAACTCTTGTTCCAGCTCAACCTCTCATCAGTTCTAGGGTTGACTTGTCGAGGGAACCTACAAGCAAAACCAGCTCACAGTTAAGATACGAGATTTACGTGATTCGGCAAATTTGCCTACGTCTACGGGAGGGGGTTTTCATTATGAGGAGAATACCAAACTTGTACAACTCACAAGCTCTCTCTTTTCTTTTACTTCTCACTCACTCTCTTTTTCTCCATACCACAAATCTCTCTTCCTCCTCCACTCTATTTATAGGGAGAAAGGAGAGACAACATCCACAAAACATGCTCCATGTTTCGGAGAATGTCCCCCTTGAAACATGGAGACATGCTCCATGTTTTGGGGAATGTCCCCCTTGAAACATGGAGACATGCTCCATGTTTTGGGGAGGGGGTTCACAATAACCAAATCAGAGAAGTAAATTAACTCAAGTATAAAGAACTATTACAAAACACAATTTTAAAAGATTAAGTATCTCTTGCAAAGTAGTGAAAGTACTGTAAAGCCAGTTCCTAGGACGGTGTAGAACAGGCTTCAAATCAGTTAATCGCTTTATATTCCTCGAACCGGAGGCCTCTGCTCCTGGTCACAGTACCGAAGGCAGCCTCATTGTATTGTATTTTTCTTATAATTTTCATCTAGCAGGTCCAAGTTTTGTATTTGCAAATCCTTTTAGAATCTAAAATAGAAGCTATTACTTGAAAAAAATTCTGTTACATGAAATTTATGTTCATGTTCCTTTTCAGATTTCATCAGTGTTTGTATTACACAGACAATCCATCCTTAAAAATTTTGAATTAAGAGTTCCCCCCCTAGAAACCACCTTAATAATAGGGTAATTATATGGAAACCACCTTTCGATTTCAATTTCTACATAAACCACATTTAAAGTGGGTTTTTATTACAATCAACCAAATCCTAGTTAAATTTTTCACTAAAACCCAAAATTACTCTTAAAAAACTCACATTCAAGGTACATGACTCATATTTTAATGTTTAGGTCTTATTAGGATACAACTCACGTATCTTGAACTTGAATTTTTTGAACTTATTTTTGGTTTTTCAATGTAAATTTGACTGGGAGGTGGTTGATTGCAGTAAAAAACCGTTTTTAAAGGTAGTTTATGTATAACTTAAAATTGAAAGGTGATTTTCATATAATTACCCTATTTTTAAGGTGATTTCTTGGTTTTTTTTCCGCTGGCGGGGTGGGGGTGGGGGACCTGTTTGAATAATTTGTTATATATCTAAAACTTGAGATCTTAAAACCATATAGCCATGAT
>BQKN01000206.1:207613-256782 GCA_022839385.1 Asparagus kiusianus
AAAAAACCCAAAACAATCAATCTTTTCCCCTCTTTTTAATATTTATTTATTTATTGAATTTAACTAGAAAATCAATGAGAAATACCTTGAAGGCAATGCGGTCATGGGTTTTGTTGGATAACAGGACATAACCCGAGATCTCCTTCTCTAACTCAATTAATTAAACAAAAAAACATGAAATTAGACGAAGAACTGAACCCGACAAGATGATGGTGGCCGATGTGGCGGTGGTGGTGGAGTTGAGGAGGTCGTGGAGGATGACCCGAAATGTTGAGGAGGGGCACGACGGGTGCTAGAGCGGCGACGGCGGCGGCTGCGGCGTTGAGGGAGGTGGTAACACCTTATGAGGCGGTGCTGGAGTTTGAGAGAGAGGGAGTGGAGATGGACGAGACGAAGAAGAGCGGAGCAAGAGGAGGAAGAAGGAGAAGATCTGGAGAAGAAGAAGATCTAGAAAAGAAGAAGAAGAGGGGTAGTTTGGGGTTTTTTAGGGATTTATTTTCTTGGAAATTGTAATAAGGACTGAATCACATAGAATTTTCATTTTTAGGGCTGCAGCACATAACCAAAAGTATGAGGGGCTGAGTCATATGACTTTTTAGATTTTGGGGCCTTGAAGAAAATTTTCCTTCTTTCTTTTTTTTTTCTTTTCCCCCCATTCTTTTTGTTTGTTTGTTTATGTTAGCTGTTATTTCCTCATCACAGTCAAATCTCATTTCATTTTCTGTCAATGAAGATTGCACTCAATCACCAAAAGGGTCAGAAACTCTTGCAATGAGATCCATCATAGTGTGAGATTGAATTGCGTTTTCAAATTGGTTTTTCAAGCTGACAATGTGAAGCAGTATTTAGCGAATTAGTATCTTGAAATACCCGAAGTGGCTTCACAAAGAGCTAGCAAAGTAGCACTTAATATTCGGTGCAAGACGCCGTTTCAAGATATTGTCTCACGTTCAAATGTTCAAAATGAGAAAAGCCATATCTAGACCGTAAGCGTTAGATTTGTCCAAGGAACAAAATATATATATTTATTGGAAGAATTCAACAGAAATCAGCAGAGAAAAGACACAAATACATATCATAGAACGATACAAATTAAGGACGAAGTAAAAAAGCTCATTACTTTCACCTACGAGCTTATATTCCAATGGGCACTATTTGCTGATCTGCCACATTCATCAATACCCATATGCAGCATCTGCAAGATATAAACCTGCATCTTCTTTACACCAAATCAAGATGATATAGAAAAAGAAAAGGATGTCCGAAATAATTTCTCAATGAAGTTTATTCTGCTCTACTGCCTCGCACAATTCATTGATTTTGGTTTCAAAATGATTGAGTCTGATAAGTGCGTTTATAGCAAAGTAAGAGGTGATTCTTGTATTCTTCTGTGCATTTAGGTTAATAATATTAAATTGTTTGGATCTAACATAGGATAATCAATTAGACTAAGACATTCTCGAGTAGTAAGTTTGAAATGAAGGACATGGGAGTTGATGACTGATTCTTGACCTAAAACTGATAAGATCAATTGAGGGTATAGCTATTTCTCAATCTCACTATGTTGAAAAGGTTATTGAGAAATTTGGCTATGAATTGCAAACCCGTCAAAACTCTATATAATCATTCAGTAACTCTCTGCAAGAATGTAAGTGGAGTCTCTGTATCTCAATTGAGATATTCTCAGATCATTGGAAGCTTAACATATCTTACAAATTGTTCGAGACCGGATATATCTTACTCAGTTTCTAAATTAAGTAGATACACTAACTGTCCAAATAGGACTCATTGGGAGGCCTTGGATAGGATACTTTGGTATCTGAAGGGAACTGTTTCCCTTGCACTGCATTACGGTATATTCTCTCCCGTTATGGAGGGATACAATGATGCTAGATGGATTGCTATGGGTTCAGGTAGCAATGGTTGTACAGGATAGTATTTACCTTGGGTGGCGGTACTGTCGCCTAGAGATCTGTCAAACAAACCATTTTGTCTCGGTCTACGTTTAAGGCAGAACTTTGCGCTTTGGACACTACTGGTTTAGAAGCTGAATGACTTAAGGGACTTATGTCTTAATTGCCCATGATCAGCAAGTCTATTCTTGCAATCTCTATGCATTGTGACAATATGACCACAATTGTAAGAATTAAAAGTTTAAAGTATAACCATAAAACTCGAGGTCATATCCAAGTACGGATAAAGACTGTGAAGAAGTTTGTTGATGAAGGGGTAATTGTTGTGGACTTTGTTAGGTCCAATGACAACATAACAGATTCCTTTACAAAAGGACTAGAGTTGTCACTAGTTCTTAAATACAAGTTGATGATGGGACTGAAACCTTACCTTACTCATCAGTAGCAACCCAACCTATCTGAGTGGAGATCCCACAAAGTAGGTTCAATGTGGTAACAACAAATTGTTGAGTGAGTTAAACACATAATCATAGATTGATATTATGTATTTGAGTCTATCATCATGTATACGTGAAAGGTGTTGATAACTGCTAGTATAGTAAGAGTGTTTCGACTCTGAATGTGATCAAGTCTTTAAGACGAGATGCAAACAATGCATCCCTGGAGATGCCCAACTATATGAAATAATTATGTGGTTGCAATTAGAGGAAGGAGGTTATTCCTCGAAATTGTTCATGAAAAGGATAAGGATGCATGACCATAATGCGTCAAACCTAAAGATTGCTTCTATAGCCTATATCGTGTTATTACCAATGAATATCACCACATCAAAGGCTCAAGTTCAAGACTTAGTTTCACTTCATGCCTGTGGTGATAAAATTGGATAACTATAGGGAAGGTTCAAATCGGAAGATATATTCTCCGAAAGAATGATATGTATAATCTTAATTACTGTCAGCCATGGAATTGTGGGGGTTTGTTGAAATAAATGAATCTTAGAGGATTTTTATGAAAAGATATCATTTAATGATTGGATTCCATAGATAAAAATTAAAATGTGTTTAATAAGTAGTATGTGAGTTTTAGTCCCACATTGGCTAATTGAATGTATTTTAGTTAGTTAAATTAACACGTGTTATATATGGTATAACAAATGTGTTAATATTATACACTTGTGTTGGTATATAAGCAAGTGTACGAGCAAGGGAGCAGGCTCGTGCGAACGGGACCGTGCGCGCGGGATCAGGCGCGTGGGCTGGGCGCGTGCTCTTTTTGCACATGTTGTCTTTAAACGAGCTTAAACATTTTGCATGTGCTCACTTAAAACTAGCTAAACGTTTCGTACGTTACAAACGTTATAAGGATTGAATAGGTTTTATTGCAGATGTTATAAACATTGTAATAACTGGAATTTAAATCTTTGTCTCCCATGAACATTATAAAAGGGCTTCTTAGATATACAACATAATCACTAGAAATAGATGACCTTCTTTCCCTTGAGGGCCTTCTTAATCTAGCCTCTTGATTTGCATCAATAGGAGTTTTATTATGAACTTCAATTTCGTGGGTTGGTTGTTGTTTAATTGGTTGCTCGACAAGATCATCTATTCGATTTCCTTGAAGAATAACCAAATCTATATATTTATGCAACTCGATTTCCTTATGTGCTTCCTCAAATTCTATCATACGAGGAAGTACACTCCCACTAGGTTCAAAATCCTCAATAAATTTAGCATTTCTAGCCTCAACTACTCTTGTAGAGTGTGAAGGATAATAAAATCGATATCCTTTGGAGTTAACTGAATAGCCAATAAAATAACCACTGGTTGTCCTCGGATCAAGTTTCTTTATGTGTGGATTATAAATCCTCACTTCAACTGGACAATCATTTGAAACACAGAATAGAAAAACAAAATCTCCTGTCTTCTTCTTTTAATAATTTTGATCATTTGAAACACAGAATAGAAAAACGAAATCTCTTGTCTTCTTCTTCTTTTAATAATTTTGATCATTTGAAAAACATAGAATAGAAAATTGAAATCTCATATCTTCTTCTTCTTTTAATAATTCTATAAGTTGTAAGTGTTGTAGGTTCTGGCGAACCGAAAAAGTAGTCGTGACATTTACAAGAAGAGAGTGCTTCTTTGGACTGTAGTCATCTCATCCTTGGAAGTATGTGCAGACCCAACGTTACCATAGGTGGGGCATAATTTCTTCAAGACCAGTCCTCTGTTAAGAGGGTGATTCAGCACTTCTGTAAAGTATTTCAAACTTGAAGTGTATTTAATATTTCTAACTTTCTGCTCTTTTCTTTCTTTCCTATATGGTTTGTTCTGTATTTTTTGGATCTGTTTTTATGCTTGTTTTTTCCAACAGAATACACTTGGATTCTAAAGATCGTAAGTTCAAATCTCTAGGAAGAATATTACAAATTACTGTTTGCTTGAAACATTGTTAGCTCATAATTGGAAAGGTTAAGGTAAAGTGGCTGTTGATTATAATGTCTCCTTGTCCTATCAACATAATAACTATAGTTGTGTGTAACTCTCTAGATTCATTATTTTTTAGCTTTTCGTCATAGTTAATTTGAACAATTAATTAATTTTGCAGGCAAAATGGCAGATAAAAGCATAGCTGATGTGGCTTCATATGGCTATCACAAATATAAGATTTGTTCATTATTGGGGTAAACACACGACAACCCATGCCCTTTCGGATCTTATGTCAAAAGTAGGCAAGTAAGAAATCACAACAAATAAAAGAAAACTTACAAGAAAGAACGAACAAAAGAAGAAAGCACCAGATTTAATGAGGTTCGGCAAACGTGCCTACATCCTCGAGAGCCACACCCGAAAGTTTTGATTAATTGAAGAAGATTACAAGCAATAGGCCACTTTCTCTCTAAGTTCTCTGATCTCAAAGTGCCGTCAAAATCCTCTCAAAAACATCCCCACATAACCCTAAAAACATTTTAAAACACACACACACACACACACACACACACACACACACACACACACACATATATATATATATATATATATATATATACTCAGCCCAAAAACAGATTCCAACCTAAATCAGGAAACTGCCTGACCCAACTTCAGTTGACCGATAATATTGCATCGGTCGACTGGTTGATCATCATCGGTCGACCGATATCATTGCTTCGATCGACCGACCAGAATCATATTTTCTACAGAGTTTTCATGCATACTTTCGGTCGACCAGGGCAAACCTATCGGTCGATCGTTTTGAAACTCCTGTAGTTTTTCTTGTTAGCCCTTATGTTTTGATGATGTTTTACAACCACCATTATCGATACTAATGGCTTATTAAGTACAAATGTAATAAATTCATCTATCAAGCTCGTTAGTACCATAAATGGAGGATTGGATGGTATATGCGCTTCAACGATGATATCCAAAGGAGGAGGAGGCACAATGATGAAGCAACGTTATCTCAAGAACAACAAATTCATATAAAAGCTTCATCCGATTCAAGCTATATCAAAGCTCAAGTATTGCTTTCAATATGAGGATATTAGCTTTCTTTTATGTTTCTCTCTAGTACTAGAATGTAGGCAAAGAGTTATTAATTTCACCTGAAGCTATTGGGACTCACACACACATTTTCATACTTAAGCTTTTAAGCGTTTTTTTCACAAAATACTATTTTTCACAAGTATGAGGACCTATCTACAAAATTCTTTTTCCAAACAGTTTGTCTTTAGTATTAAAAACATTTTACAAAGTTTCATAATTTTCAAGATCAAATAAATATTTTGCAAATATTTTAGTTGAGTCAAAAATCTGTTTTTATAATGTATCAGAATGCGGTCGACCGGACCGGTCGACCGTACATATGATCATTCGTTACTGGACTCCAGAGAAGTCGTCGGTCGACCGGTGCGGTCGACCGAAATCTCGATTTTTCTATCGGTCGACTGCGCCGGTCGACCGATAATGGCTCTGCTCGTTTTCTGAGTTTTCAAAGGTGTTCGCGGTCGACCGAATTTTCGGTCGGTCGACCGAAGTATTTTTTCGGTCGATCGAAGATTCCTTCGATCAACCGAAATGTTCTTTGGTCTGCCCGCGACTTTTTTTTTAAACGGTCATTTGCCTAGAACACTGTGCTTTCACTTAACAGTGTTTGTCACAGTCTGAGCTAAGGGTCTGAAAAGGAGATTATTTGCTTATCTGGGAAGATTGGGTTTTGTTTTTAAATTGATTAATCTCTTCTATTTAAACCCCAAACTTCTTCTTCTTCAAGTGCCCTAACGTTTTGCAAAAACCAAAGAGACTGCTGTTTTCCTGAGAAAATTTTCAAATCTGTTTTCTCTGTAGTTTTTGTGTGTGATTCACTTCCCAGCTTCAGTAATCCTTCTCTTTGCCATAGGGACTGTGTAAAGAGAGAGTCTTGCATCTTTTCTTCTGCTGTGTGAGTGAGATCTTGTGTAGATCAACTGTGAGGGAGTGTGATCTGTTGAGATCAAACTGTGTAGTAAGAGATCGTGTGTGGATCGCTGTGTAGACGAAGTTCCAGCTTTCAAACTGGGTGTGTAGTGGATTTCTCCTCGAGAGTGGGGAGCGGGGACGTAGGTCAGAGGACCGAACCTCGTTAACACATCGCGCGTCAAGGATAACGATTCCTAACCCTCTCTTATTTACTTTGTTTGCATTAGAAGTAGTGGATTGCTTGTCTTAAATTTTTATTGCATAATTAGAGCCTCTTGACCCTAATCACCCCCCTCTAGGGTCCAACAATTAGTATCAGAGCTTGGTCTCTATATTAATTTTTGGTTTAACCACCTTAGAGAAAAGATCTAATGGAGGTCTCTTTGAATATGCATATGTTAGAAGGACAATCCACCACTAGACCACCACTCTTCACCGGGAGCAATTTTGCTTATTGGAAGGCTAGGATGAGAATTTATCTTCGTTGCATTGATCTTGACATCCTAGAGCTCATAGAAAAGAAATATGTAGAAAAGTCTAAAGTTGAGAACATGCCCGATGATGAAAGGCACCTAGCCAATCTCAATGCTAAGGCCATGAACGCCTTAATTTGTGGTCTTTCTCCAAATAAATACAATAGAGTTTTCACGTATGTAACCGCATACGAAATTTGGGTAAAATTATGTATCACACATGAAGGAACCCCCAAGTTAAGGAATCTAAGATTAGTGGACTTATGCATGATTATGAGCTATTTAAAATGCTTCCAAATGAATCCATTGATGCTATGTTTTCCCGTTTTACTACTATCATCAATGAATTACATGGTCTTGATAAGCAATTGTCCACTCAAGAGATGAACTACAAGATACTTCGCTCATTGACTCCGGCATGGGAGCCCAAAGCTACGGCTATTGAGGAAGCTCATGACCTTACCACTCTACCACTTGATAGCCTTATCGGAAAGCTCAAGGTCCATGAGAAGAAGCTCAAAGGGAAGGAGAAGAAGGAAATGCCATCACGGGAAGTTGAGGAGCCATCACCAAAGTTGAAGACTATTGCTCTCAAAGGAGCTAGTGACAACTCCTCTTCGTCATCAGATAGTGAAGTTGACTTTTCTAGAGAAGTGGCTCATCTCTCTAGAAGAATCTCTAGACTTATAAAAATGAACAAAAAATTTAATCCCTGATCTAACAATAAGTTTTCCTCTCGTGTAGGTAAATGCTTTGAGTGCAATGAACCGGGTCACATCGCTAAGGATTGCCCCAAGCTCAAGGAGAAGTACATGAAGTACAAGAAGAAGAAGGCTATGTATGCCGGATGGGAAGAATTCGAACCAAGTGATTCAGATAGCGATGATGAGGGAGCTAAACTTGATCTTCATGACCCAAATGTTTGTTTCATGGCGAATGAACATGAGGTAATATCCGAGGCCGAAAGTGAATCTTTCTATATGCAATGTGACATAGCTATGGCTTTAGAAGAGTTGAATTTTGAATTTAAGAGAATGTCTAAAGAATACTCTTCCTTTAGAAAATTGCATGCTTCTTGTGATGTTAAGCTAGAACAATTAACAACTTCTCTTGCATTGAAAGATGAATTGCTAGGAGATCTCGATTTCGAGAATAAGCAATTAAAATTAAAGATTGAAAGACTAGAGATTGAGAGTGGTAGGATTAGACCCACTCATGCTTATGCCAATTATCATCATGGTAGAAATAGGTTTTATGGCTCTCACACTCATGCATACAAAAGAAATTTTGTGTGCACATATTGTATGAGACATGGACACATTTCTACCCATTGTAGGATTAAAGACAACCATAATTTTTATGGAATGATATGGGTACCCAAAGGTACCAAGACTACTAACCACCAATGACCCAAGACATGGGTACCTAAACCTACTGCACCTTCATCTTCATCTTTTGTAGGGAACGTCATGGCAACGACGTAAGGAGATGTGGTACCTTGATAGTGGTTGCTCACATCATATGACGGGTAACAAAGAGTTATTTGCAACCCTATCAAGGATTGAAGGAGGCAATGTCTCCTTCGGTGGTGGTGAGAAAGGTAAAATCATTAGTATCGATTCTATTGGTAAGAAACCCTCACCCATTATAGAAGATGTTTATTTGGTAAATGGTTTAAATCATAATCTTCTTAGCATTAGCCAATTGAGTGACAAAGGTTTTGATATTTCCTTTAAACCGGATAAATGCATCATTAGTATGAATGAGAAAGTTGTTTTTGTTGCTAATCGTAAATCTAATGTGTACATTTTTGAGATGAATGAATTAGTAAATGAAGATGTGAAGTGCCTTGCGGCAATTGATGAAAATCCTTGGATTTGGCATAAGAGACTTGGACATGCAAATATAGAGTTAATTTTAAAATTGTCCAAGAGAAACCTTGTAAAAGGATTACCTAGCTTGCACTTCATCAAAGACACCATTTGTGAGGATTGTGCCAAAGGTAAACAAACAAAATCTTCTTTCAAATCCATCAATGAGGTATCAACTTCTAAACCATTGCAATTACTTCATCTTGATTTGTTTGGTCCTATACGTGTTACCTCTCTTGGAGGCAAACACTATGTTTTTGTGATTATTGATGATTTCTCTCGTTTTACATGGACAATATTTCTTGCAAAGAAAAATGATTGTTTTGAAGAATTTGCTAATCATGTCAAAAGAATTGAAAATAAAAAAGATTTGAAAGTTGTTAAAATAAGAAGTGATCATGGTGGTGAATTTCAAAATGAATTTTTCTATGATTTTTGTGCTCATCATGGTATAACTCACATGTTTTCCGCTCCTAGAACACCACAACAAAATGGTGTTGTTGAACGGAAAAATCGTACCATACAAGAGATGGCACGCACTATGCTAAACTCATTTGATTTGCCAAAATACTTTTGGGCGGAAGCCGTTAATACGGCTTGCCATGTTTTAAATCGTGTTTTGATTAGACCAAAGCTTAAGAAAACTCCTTATGAACTTTTTTATGGAAAAACTCCTTTTATTAGTTACTTTCGTATCTTTGGTTGCAAATGTTTTATTCTAAATACAAAAGATCACCATGACAAATTTGATTCCAAAATTGATGTTGGTATTTTCTTGGGTTATGCACCTCGAAGTAAGGCTTATAGGGTCTTCAATAAACGAAGCCTCGTTGTTGAAGAATCTATAAACGTTACTTTTGATAAGACTAATATTGTTTCTCAAGTTGTTTTACCTAGGCAAAATGATGATGATGATATTGAGGGAGGATTAGACTTCTTGTAAATTAATGATACTCCCTCTATAGAAGCTCAAAAAGATGTGGATAGCTCCAATAATCATGAACAAGTTGAACAACCTAAGACTTGGAAATTCGCATCGCATCACCCAAAGGAACAAATCATTGGGAGCCCTTCAAAAAGAGTTATTACTCGCTCAAAAGCCTTGAGTGAGTGTGGTAATGTTGCATTCTTATCTCATCTTGAACCTAAAAAGATTAATGATGCTTTAAATGATGAATTTTGGGTTTTGGCTATGCATGAAAAATTAAACAATTTTCAAAGAAATGAAGTTTGGAAGTTAGTTCCTAGACCTAACAATGCTAGTGTTATTAGTACAAAATGGGTTTTTAGAAACAAACTTGATGAACATGGCATTGTTACTAGGAATAAAGCTCGTTTGGTTGCCCAATGATACAATCAAGAGGAGGGCATAGACTATGATGAAACCTTTGCACCGGTTGCAAGGTTAGAATCTATTAGGATGTTTTTGGCTTTTGCTAGCTTTAAAAATTTCAAACTATTTCAAATGGATATTAAAAGTGCCTTCTTAAATGGTTTTATAGAAGAGGAAGTGTATGTTGAGCAACCCCCGGTTTTATAGATCATGTTTTTCCTAATCATGTTTACCGGGTACAAAAAGCTTTGTATGGTTTGAAACAAGCTCCTAGAGCTTGGTATGCTCGCCTCTCAAGTTTTCTTGTTGAAAATGGTTTTTCAAAAGGAACAATTGATAACACTCTTTTTGTGAGAAAAAGGAAAAATGATTTCATTTTAGTTCAAATATACGTGGATGACATTATTTTCGGTGCTACTAATGAATCCTTGTGCAAGGAATTTTCTAAAGTTATGTAGGATCACTTTGAGATGAATATGATGGGAGAGCTTACATTCTTTCTCGGGCTCCAAGTCAAGCAAACTAAGGATGAGATCTTTATTTCACAAAGCAAGTATGCGAAGGAATTGGTGAAGAAATTCAATTTGGAGAATTCTAAGCATGCACCTACTCCCATGAGCACTAGTGTTAAGCTTGATACAGATGAAAGTGGTGAAGACGTGGACCAAAAATTATACCGAGGTATGATAGGTAGTCTTCTTTATCTTACCGCTAGTAGACCCGATATTATGTTTAGCGTGTGTGCATGTGCACGTTTTCAAGCATCTCCTAAAGTATCTCATTTAATTGCGGTTAAAAGGATCATTAAATATGTTAATGGTACTTTTAATCTTGGTTTATTTTATCCAAGAAGCACTTCTTTTGATTTATATGGTTTTTGTGATGCCGACTTTGCCGGATGTAAGATAGATCACAAGAGTACTAGTGGAACATGCCAATTCTTAGAAAATTCACTTGTTTCTTGGGCTTCCAAGAAACAAAATTGTGTTGCATTGTCTACTACGGAAGCGGAATACATTGTCGCCGGCTTATGTTGTGCTCAAGTGTTGTGGATGAAACAAAGTTTAGTTGATTATGATTTGAATTTTCAAAATATTAAAATCTTTTCTGATAATACAAGTGCTATAAATATTTCAAAAAATTCGGTTTTGCATTCTAGAACCAAGCATATTGATGTGCGCCATCATTTCTTACGCGATCATGTAGAGAGACAAGATGTATCCCTAGTATTTGTTGACACAAAATCTCAACTAGCGGATATATTCACTAAGCCTATTGGAGAGGATGATTTTTATCGCATAAGAAATGGTTTGGGCTTATGCACTATGTGAAAGTTCTACATTGCTTACCTGTTTAGTTGTATTTTGCATTTCTTTTTACCCTATTTTTGATGGTGACAAAGGGGGAGAAAAATCTCCTCATTTGTTGCATATACTTAGGGGAAGCTCATAGATAGGGGGAGCACCTATCTATAAGCTTTTTTATTTTTGCTCTTATAATGGTTGGTTGTCATCATCAAAAAGGGGGAGATTGTTAGCCCTTATGTTTTGATGATGTTTTATAACCACCATTATCGGTACTAATGGCTTATTAAGTGCAAATGTAATAAATTCATCTATCAAGCTTGTTAGTGCCATAAATGGAGGATTGGATGGTATATGCGCTTCAACGATGATATCCAAAGGAGGAGGAGGCACAATGATGAAGCAACGTTATCTCAAGAATAACAAATTCATATAAAAGCTTCATCCGATTCAAGCTATATCAAAGCTCAAGTATTGCTTTCAATATGAGGATATTAGCTTTCTTTTATGTTTCTCTCTAGTACTAGAATGTAGGCAAAGAGTTATTGATTTCACCTGAAGCTATTGGAACTCACACACACGTTTTCATACTTAAGCTTTTAAGCGTTTTTTTCACAAAATACTATTTTTCACAAGTATGAGGACCTATCTGCAAAATTCTTTTTCCAAACAGTTTGTCTTTAGTATTAAAAACATTTTACAAAGTTTTATAATTTTCAGAGATCAAATAAATATTTTGCAAATATTTTAGTTGAGTCAAAAATCTGTTTTTATAATGTATCAGAATGCGGTTGACCGGACCGGTCGACCGCACATATGATCATTCGTTACTGGACTCCAGAGAGGTCGTCGGTCGACCGGTGCGGTCGACCGAAATCTCGATTTTTCTATCGGTCGACCGCGCCGGTCGACCGATAATGGCTCTGCTCGTTTTCTGAGTTTTCAAAGGTGTTCGCGGTCGACCGAATTTTCGGTCGGTCGACCAAAGTATTTTTTCGGTCGACCGAAGATTCCTTCGATCAACCAAAATGTTCTTTGGTCTGCCCGCGACTTTTTTTTCAAACGGTCATTTGCCTAGAACACTGTGCTTTCACTTAACAGTGTTTAGCACAGTCTGAGCTAAAGGTCTGAAAAGGAGATTATTTGCTTATCTGGGAAGATTGGGTTTTGTTTTTAAATTGATTAATCTCTTCTATTTAAACCCCAGACTTCTTCTTCTTCAAGTGCCCTAACGTTTTGCAAAAACCAGAGAGACTGCTGTTTTCCTGAGAAAATTTTCAAATCTGTTTTCTCTGTAGTTTTTGTGTGTGATTCACTTCCCAGCTTCAGTAATCCTTCTCTTTGCCATAGGGGCTGTGTAAAGAGAGAGTCTTGCATCTTTTCTTCTGCTGTGTGAGTGAGATCTTATGTAGATCAACTGTGAGGGAGTGTGATCTGTTGAGATCAAACTGTGTAGTAAGAGATCGTGTGGGGATCGCTGTGTAGACGAAGTTCCGGCTTCCAAACTGGGTGTGTAGTGGATTTCTCCTCGAGAGTGGGGAGCGGGGATGTAGGTCAGAGGACCGAACCTCGTTGACACATCGCATGTCAAGGATAACGATTCCTAACCCTCTCTTATTTACTTTGTTTGCATTAGAAGTAGTGGATTGCTTGTCTTAAATTTTTATTGCATAATTAGAGCCTCTTGACCCTAATCACCCCCCTCTAGGGTCCAACATTTCTTAGCTTCATATCGGTTGACAGATGAGCTTGTGTAGGTCGATCGATAAGAGGATTTTGTGTTGTTTGTGTTTTTTGATTCCAGGTTTGGTTCTCCACTCTCGAAACCAAAAATCTCCCACTTAGAGACAAAACCGCCATCAACAAGCTCTCCTGAACCCCCGCCATCTTCACAAGCATCTTCTCCTACCCAGAAAAAATACACTCTTTAATCAATATCATCTCGACGATCCCACCTATCCTCTTAGTGTGGCTCCACCTTCATCTTCTATGTGTGAAGGCCAACTGAAATTACGCACGAATATAGTTTTTCGATGGTCACTGTTTTCATCAACATATCTGCAGGAGTTTGACTCCCCAAAATCTTTTCCAATTGTAATCGGGTGTGGTAGCCAATTGATCATGTGCGCCACAGTCTTCATACACTTAGCCCAAAAACGTCATAGAACATTCTTGGCATGAAGCATGCTTCTGTAAATTTCAACGAGATGACGATTCTTTATTTCGGCTATGCCATTCTACTGTGGAGTATTTGGGCACGTCAGTTGTCGTTGAATCTTATGTTGCTTCAGGTAGTCGTAGAACTCCTTTGATGTGTACTCTCCTTTATTATCTGTGCATAGGCAACAAATCTTCATACTGATTTCTCCTTCTACTTCTTCTTGAAATTGCTTGAATTTGGAAAGTGCTTCAGACTTTTCCTTCATAAAATCAACCCAGACATACCTCGAGTAATCGTTGATGAAAGTGATCATGTATCGCATCCCACTAATTGATTCTTGTTTTACTCGACCAAATACATCTCAGTGTACAAGCTCCAAAGGTTCCTTAGCTCTAAACTATGACTCCTGATATGGTAATTGATGCGCCTTATCCTACTTGACAACCTCCGCATATGGTCTCTCCTCGAATCTCCAAGTGTGGAAGCCCCTTCAACATTGACTTTTCCATCATAATCTTGAGCTTGTGATAGCTCACATGGCCAAGCCAAGCATGCCACAGATTAGTTGTCTCATTCTTTTTGACCTTATCTATGTATATCGAATCTGCTGACATCACATAGAAAGATTTTACCTTCCGTCCATCCATGACAGGTTCTCCTGGTGGCTTCAAGTTTCGATAGACTTTTACATCTTGTGGCTCAAATACTACATAGTTTCTAGAAGTTGTTAATTAGGAAACAAATAGAAGATTCCTTTCCATGCCCAGCACATGGTATACATCTTGTAGTTGTATCCAATTTGGGTTGTAACACGACGTAAATGCAGTCTTTTTGATGTGTGTGATAGGTGATCTTAAATTATTCGCTATCACAACTTCTCGGCCGTCTTTATACTCCTTCATGTTGATAAGTTTCCCCTTATCTCCCGTCATGTGGTTGGAATAGCCAGAACCAATAATCTAATCTTTATTACAGCTGATTTCTTCTTGATCTGAAACCGCTATAAATATAGGTTCAGATTCTTCTACAATCAAGGTTAGTGCCATACCAACAACCTCGTCTTCATCGACTGTTACATCTTCAATGATGGCCACGGATGCTTGGGCATCCCATTCTTCTTCATCATGTTGACATCTGTGTGATGTTGCAGCATTGCCCTCTGTAGGCCTTCTCTTGTAACGACAGTCTCTGGCAAAGTGTCCTTTCTTTCCAAAGTTATAGCTGCTATTGCTAGGTCTTCTTGCTCAACAATCACCTTGCTCCTCACGCTGCTGTGTTCTATCGGTGTATGGCCATCCTGGTTGCCTCCTTGAACCAATCTTTCCATACTCCTCTTTCCTCGTGCCTCTTGGTTTGCCTCTCTCCTTACTACTGAAGAGTACTCCATCTTTGCTTTTTATTGAAATGTTGACCATTTGTTTGGTTAGGGTTTCCTGTGTAGCGAGAAAACTCTCCAACTCTAATGATGTTGGTTGAGTCGGCCACCCATGTGTAGCAGTAACGAGTCAGTGATATTCCGGTCTCAAACTATGAATGATTATTCTCCTCATCCTTGCATAGGATACTTTAGAATCTGGATCTAGTTGAGCAATATCTGAACTGAGTGATTTTACTTGCTTGAAGTACTGACTGATTGTCAGATCCTTCTATTGTAAGGTCATCAATTAATTCTCTAGGAGTTGAAGTCGAGCATCGTTCTTTCCTGAGAAGAGTATTGCGAGTGTATCGCATGCCTCCTTCGGATTTCTAGCATCTCGTATATAGACTACGAGATCTTCTTCTACTATCGTCTTCAGCATATACATAGCATTGTTGGCTTTGATATTCCACTTTCTTAGTGATTCGCTAGCTTCCTGAGGTGTTGTAGTTTCAACACCCCCGATGACCTCCCAGAGGTCTTGTCCTTATAAATAGAACTTTATACACGTCTCCCAGTAGTTATAGTTATTACCATTGAGTTTCTTCAGTATAGTAGTCGTATTTGTCAGTTCCGCCATCATGACGTGGTACTACTTCAGTATCTCCATGCACGTATAGTCCCTGACCAACCAACTTCACAGTCCTGGACTGAACACGAGCTTCATCCTTTCAAGAATGCTGATAGAATCACCGTAGGAGAGAGCGGGTCCCGACCGCCTTACTTCTATCACGAGCTGCAACTTCTACTATTTCACGTGAACAGTAACCATATTTATAAATAGTAACCGTATTCATGAATAGAAACTGTACTTGTGAATTGTAACCAATGCTTTAAAGGATGAATGATGACCTAACTTATTTTCTAATGTGGAGGATCTATCTTTGGTGGCAGCCACAGAGCATACGATAAGCAGATACACGCACCCTAATTCAGGCTCTGATACTATTTATTGAGTTGAGAGGAGTGGTGGATACTACGAAATATATTGTTATTATTTTTTTAGTGGTACAAACACACTATACTCTCAAATACAAATACTCTCTTTCTCTCTCTCTCTCTCTCTCTCTCTCTCTCTCTCTCTCTCTTCTCTCTCTCTCTCTATCTTTCTCTTTCTCTCTCTGCTACTGGGATGAATCTAACACAAACACTTGGGGATTATTTATTGTAGAAATAGTGAAAATATTGGTAAAGTTTAGGAAATTTGAAGCAGACAGGCATTTGGGTGCTTGCCGGTCGACTGCGAGCTTTGGCGCGGTCGACCGCAAACATGCACGATATATGGATATGTTCTGGATCTCTAGCCAGTCGATCATCGTAGTTGACCACCAAAACCCTGTAATTAATTTTAGGTTCTGTCTTTCTGGTTGGTCGACCACGAAGATTTAGACGGTCGACCGCCAGTCGTGTTTGGGCCTGATTGCGGTTTCCTGTTCTGATTGAGATTTGTATTTGGTATAAATACAACATGATTTTAGGGTTTTTGGGATTGGAAAAAGGGGGTTTGTTTTATGCACAGAAAATAGAGTTTTCTGAGCAATTTGGTTAGGATTTTGTTTGAGAGATTTGAGAGCTTTGTTTGAGAGATTTTGAGTGAATTTGTAATCTTTATTTGTACTCTCCTTCTCTATTAGTGAAAACCCATTCCCTTCTTGCCCCGTAGACGTAGGTAATTTGTCGAACCACGTAAAATTCATTTATTTGTGTTCGTACCATTATTTTGATTGTGTTTGGTCTTCTCTCTTAGCGTTTGTGTTTGCCCTCGGAACCCCAACAAGTGGTATCAGAGTACTAGGCTACGCTTGGGATTAGGTGGTGGAGTAGATCGCTTTGAAAGCTCGTCTAGGACTTCAGTTGGAGGCAAATGTGGGATTTTTATTATTATGGATCTTGTCTTCCGCCGTGTGAGGGTGAGATCTTTTGGAGGCTCTTATTAGGGTTTCAGTTAGAGGTAAAAATCTACTTTTCTAGCAGTTTGGATCTATCTTTCAGTTTGTTCCGTATTTGTGTTGTTGGTGTTTTGAAGAGGATGGCTGAGGAAGGAGGTGTTGAGAGTGGTTCTTCTAGCGCGAAGATCGTTCAAAGTTTGAATATCCACTCTATGAAGATAGATGTGGAAAAGTTTAATGACATGAAAAACTTTGGATTATGGAGATATAGAGTTTTGGATGCACTGAATGCGTAAAATTTGAAAGATACTATAAAGTTGGACGGCAAGCCAGACGATATTGAAGAAAAGGTTTGGAAGAAAATGAATCGGATGGTGTTTGGCATCATTAGGTCTTATTTAACGCAAGATCTAAAGTATGATATGATCAATGAGACTTCGACAAAGAAGATTTGGGAGATTCTTGAGAGCATGTATTTGACGAAGAGTGCTGAGAACCACTTGCATTTGAAAAGGAGGCTTTACCGTTTCTAGTTAAAGAAGAAAATCTCAATTAGTGACCACATGAACAACTACACGAAGCTTCTTACGGATTTCAAATATGAATGTTATGATCGATAATGAGGATAAGGCGTTGTTGTTGTTGAGCTCCTTTTCGGACGAGGAATATGAGATATTATTTGTTCTTACCCTAATTAATGGAAATGCATCTCTTTCGTATAGTGAGGTCACCGCTGCACTTATGAACTATCAGCTTAGGAAGAAAGACAAGGAGTCTTCTAATGATGTAGTAGCAAAGGTATTGACTGTAAGAGAGAAAAGTCCAAACTAAAATAGGAGATCGTAGTCTAGAGGAGCATATCCTTCAGTTGGTAGGAATCAATGTGCTTTTTGCAAAGAAGATGAACATTGGAAGTTTGAATGCCTAAAGTTGAAAGTTCGAGCCGAGAAGAATAAGGGGAAAGCTATGTAAGCTTCAGAGATGAATGTTGCCAAGGCTAGTGGTGACAATTCAGATTCAGATTCTTTGAGCTACTCATACCATGCACTACCGTCAGTTTGTGATGCCGACTCTACGGAGTGGATGCTAGATTCGAGTACTTCATACAATATTTGTCCTAGGAGAGATTGGTTCTCTAACTTTGAGGAGTTGGAAAGAGGAGATGTCGTGCTCATGGGTAATGATCATGAATACCCTATTGGTGGTATTAGAACAGTTCGGATCAGAATGTGTGACGAGGTGACTAGGGAGTTGAAGAAAGTGAGGTTCGTTCCGTAGTTGTCGAAGAATATTATTTCACTTGGAGTTTTAGAGGTAGCAAGCTATAGGGTGATCTTAGAAGATGGATCTTTAAAGGTCACAATGGGGTCCATGATTGTAATGAAGGGCGTCAGAAAGAATAATTTGTACTATTTGATTAGGAGCACGGTGATAAGTGGAGCGCTGACGACTTCTATTGATTTAGCTAGACTTTGGCATTTGAGGAGGCTGGGACATTCGAGTGTTGTTTCCATGCATGGATTAGATAGAGCTGCTTTGACCTGCAATTTGAAGTCCTGTGAACATATTAGTGTGACCAAGAAGACCGAGGTGAAGTTTGACACTTCTATTCACCGAGCAAAGGGACTTCTAGATGATGTTCACGTAGACATTTGGGGGCCTTTCAAGGAGGCCTCATTTGGAGATAATAGGTATTTGGTTTCTCTGTTGGAGACTGTTCTAGGCATTTGTGGGTTACAACCAAGTCATGTTTGAGTGAAGTCCTAGTAGTCAAAAATAAGTGGAAGAAGGGTATAGGTAGAAAGGTAAATTTACCTAGTTCTGATTTTGATAGGAAGTACAAGAAGGATCCTTTTCTGCATTTGTGTCTAGCTCAAGACAATTTGAGACACTTCATTGGAAAGAAAATATTGGGGCAACGAGATGAGATGACAAATTTGATGGGTTGTTCCTTACTGGAGAAGGATCAGTGTTTGATGTTAAACAGTGGTTTGTAGAGGAGTTTTGGTGCTGAAGCTTTGACATATTGGAGCCATCATATTTACAGGTTGTCGTCTGTTGTGATTGGAGTATTTGATACGGGTGTATCTTCTCTTCGGAACTTAGTGATCCTCATGAGAGCTTGGGGATAGATGATTCTCATGGTAACTTGAGAATAAAGGTGTAAAATAATAAAGTAGAACGTAGGTTGAAGCGTGAAATGAGATGACAAATTGAAGAATCGAAGCATCCAAATTTTAGCCCGTGAGTCGACTCATAACAGTCATGAGTCGACTCATCAGGTTGAGTCGACTCATGCCTGTTATAAGTCGACTCATAAAACTCAACCGTTTTGTCAAAAGTCTCTGACCAGTCGACTCATCACTATATGAGTCGACCCATGTGTCATGAGTCGACTCATATATGCACATGAGTCGACTCATTGATGGTTTCCTGGTTCGTTTGGGTTTCTATTTGTACGAATTCCTGTGGGATTTTGGCTTGGTTATTTACCATTTTTTCATCCATGTTGTTACACCTATATAAGGAATTGTTTTACGGTTTCTAATCAATCAGATGTAATCAAAGAGAGATTCTAATCAAGAGAGATTAGGGTTTAGAGAGAATAGAGAGTTTGTTATTGATTCTAGTGAGATTATGAGAGAGGGATTGTAATCTTTTCAAACTCATAATCTAGAGAGGGTATTTTCCTTCACCACATACTGAATTATTTTTGTGTTTCTATCATCCTCTTCTCAACCCACCTTTGATAATTCCGCGATCAAAGGTGCTCGTACGGTGACTCGTATCAAGTTGGTATCAGAGCTATCAGATCCTGTGAACGGGGCATCATGTGTATGGTCCTAACTCGATCGTAATATAAGAAGCTAGACGAGATCCTTATTTCATTGGAAGGATTCCAAAAATTAAGGAAGAAGAAGATGACTGAAGGAGATAGTTTAGTAAGGCTAGATGCATTAGAGAAACAGATGGAGATAATGGGTTCGACCCTCGTGCAACTCGTCAATCTTGTCCGAGACAAAGGAAACAAGGAGGAATCTTCTTCGAAAGGCAAGAAGAAACTTGTGGAGTCCGATAGAGAAGGCGAGGATTCTAATTCAGATGAGGAGGCCCGTATTATTAAGTCTGTTTCACACCAAGGGGGTAAGGGTACTTACCAAAATTTGAAGATAGACTTCAAAGTGGAGATTCCTGTTTATGACGGGAGTGTCAACATCAAGAGGCTTGATGATTGGATTGAGCGGATGGAGACCTATTTCACACTCTACGGATATTCATCCAAGGAGAAGCTCATGTTCGCGACTTTGAAGCTTTCGGGGCATGCATTAACATGGTGAAAATCCTATTGTAAGCAGGAGAAGAAGACGGTGTCGTGAAACAAGTTCAAAGAACTACTTAGAAAGCAATTCTATCCGGTAGGGTTCCTCGAAGAGCTTTGGTACAAGTAGTACAGCTTGCGCCAAAGAGTTAATCAAACCGTTTAAGAATACACCACGAAGTTCCAGCAGCAGGCGATGATCCTCAACATTGCGACAGAGGAATATTCTGTGTTTATTTAGTATATAACGGGATTGAGAGATTACATCCAGAAGGAGATGAAGTTATTCACGGTGGAATCTATTGTAGAGGCGAGCGTGAAGGCTATTGCCCTCGAAGGCAAGCAAAAGAAGAGCAATGAAGCAAAGGGAGATGCAAAGCAAGTTGGAGGTGAGTCTAGCTGTTCTCAATCTAAGGAGGAGAGGAAGAATGGTGATCCAGAGAAAGCAGGGCTGATTTGTGGTCATTGCGAGAAGACATGGCACGTAGCTGATTGGTGCTGGGAGAAGTATCCTCATCTCAAGCCACGAGGGTTGAAGAAGAAAGATGTGAAAAAGGCATACGTGATAGCACAGGGTCCGAAGAAAGTTCCTAGGATGACAGAGCCTAATAGTAGTCTCAATCTTATGGCAGGAAAACAGGCTACGAAAGAGGACGAAAACCCCGAGAGCAGCTCTTTATGCTGAAGTTGCAAGTGAAGACCACTTTGGTTGATGCCATTGTTGATCCAGGTAGCGAAAAGAATTTGATATCCGAGGCCTTGGTTCAGAAGCTGGGTCTGAAGACAGTCAAGCATCCGAAACCCTATCCATTAGGGTGGATTCAGAAGGAGACGGGACTAAGTGTAGTTGATAATGTACTGTCAGATTTACGCTCCACGAGTCGTATATTGATGAGGTCACGTGCGACATCATTCCATTGGATGTTCGTCAGGTTATACTAGGCAATCCGTACTTGTAGGATAGATACGCGATCTACGAGAGGAGGAATCAGAAGTACACATTCACCAAGGATAGAAAAAAGTTCATATTTTGTTCGGCGTCTCTTCCGAGGGAAGCAAACTTGGCGATGGTGATGTGAGCGAAGAGGCTAGTGAATGCAAGAAAGAAGTTTCTCTCGCTGTATATTAGACTTCATGATAAGCCATCGAAAAGGAGTTGCATGTTGGAGCAGAAGACGACTACGATAAGGCGAGGAACAAAGGAGTCATTTCTAGCTGCACGTTGATATCAGGTTCCTAGCAAAGATAGGTAGTACACAAAAGATGGAGGAGCTCGCGAGTTTCCTCAGTTGAAGTTCTAATTTGAATGGGATTTCAAGTTCCTAAAGGAGGGACCCATGATGCGGGTGTATCTTCTTTTTGGAACTTAGTGATCCTCATGAGAGCTTGAGGATAGATGATTCTCATGGTAACTTGAGAATAGAGGTGTAAAATAACACAGTGGAATACAAGTTGAAGCGTGGAATGAGATGACGAATCAAAGAATCAAAGCATCCAGTTTTCAGCCCGTGAGTCGACTCATAACAGTCATGAGTCGACTCATCAGGTTGAGTTGACTCATGCCTGTCATAAGTCGACTCTGTTAGGGCTCTGGTTTTGAACCTACACTCTTGTTTTGTTTTGATGATTTTACAAATAATTTATAACTAATTTTGTTTTCTAGTGATTATGACTTATTACCGGTTTATATCAGAGTTAAAGATCCAGATCAGCTATGTTTACAATCATTTAGGTATTATTGTATATATCGTGTGTTATTCTCTAAGCTCAATATATATTTATACACACACTTAACATCATGTTTACATTGTACTATTTTACAAAAGTTTTGCAATACACCTCTTTATCAAAATCAAATGTACATGTTTACATATTTGCACATATATGTGCACATTTACTAAAACAATGATATTTTACAAATGGCAAATTTAATTTCCAAAATTTCTTCACAAATATGTTTAATATCATGTTTATAAACTGTTTCTAAAGTTTTATATTTTTTAGAATTTATTTGATATTTTTTAACAAGGTTCATAGTTGAAAATTTTCTGTGTACATGTTTATGAGTCGACTCATGAACAGTATTGAGTCGACTCACAAACTGATGCATAGTTTACATTTTGTTTCTTCTGAGTCGACTCATGACTTTGATGAGTCGACCCATCAGGTTGAATCGACTCATGACTGTCATAAGTCGACTCACAAAGTGTGCTGAAAAATGAGTTTTGTTTCTGCTGAGTCGACCCATGATCTTATGAGTTGACTCATGGTTTATGAGTCGACTTATGATTTTTATGAGTCAACCCATAAGTTGATTTTTAGCCTGTAACAGCTACTTATGAGTCGACTCATGAATAGTACTGAGTCGACTCATAACACTGTAACGACTATTTTCTTGTTTTGTCTTCTTCTGGCTTTTTGGTCTTTTTTACTTGGGTTCTTGCTGATGTTTTGGGATGTTATAAATACCCCGGTGCATTAAACATTCTAACCAACCAAGAGAATTGATTATTTTATTTAAGTTTACAAAGTGTTTAAGAGGTGTTTAATACCTTGTTTCAAGCTTTGTTTCAAAAGAGAAGTTTTTCACAAAGAAGAAGCTTTCAATTTCAATTGAGGAATTCATCCTCATCATCATTCCTTCAGTTCTTTGTGTTTATAGAGAAGTTTATCTAAACTCTTTTATATAGCTTATTGATTGTCAATTTCATATTCATATTGCTATATTAAATTGAATTAGAATTTCATTGTTCTCATTTATCACACACACCCTTATTGAGCTTAGATTATTTCAAACAATATATTAGTGGGTATTAGTGTGTAAATTAGTGAGAGTTAGCTTCATTGTGTTCTCATAGAGAACAAAACATTATATTTGAACTTATATTGTAAGTATCACTTGTAATACACTTGTACACTAAGAGTAGTGTGTGGTGAGAGATGGGGTCGAATCCAATAGAAGTGACGTCGGTTGACGAACCTAGGGAGAGGTTATATCCGAGTACTTGAGGAAGAGGACACGGGCTAGAGACCAACACTTAGTGTGTATAGTGTGATTGCATAGTGATTGATTGTGAGAGTTTTCGGTGAACTTATAAACCGAGTGTGTAGAAGTTCCGGCTTCCAAACCGGGTTGTGATAGTGGAGATCTTCTCGAGGTGAGGAGCGAGGATGTAGGTCGTGGAGACCGAACCTCGTGAACATATTGTGTATTTGTGGTTGCTTGGCGTTCATCTTTATTTGTGCTCACATCATATATCACTTTCATCTCTTTATTGTGTCACATTTAATTTACACATGTATTTATATATCCTTGCATCTATTTCATCATATAGGATATATCTCTTTGTTCATATTACAAATTCTTGTTCATAACATATTGTATATATATCTTGCAAGAATAATTTAATAATAAGTTTTAATTGGTATAAAATTAGATTATATTAGCATAAGACCCTAATCACCCCCCTCTAGGGTCTAACAATTGGTATCAGAGCTTGGTGCTCTTTGATTTAAGGTCTAATTACCTTGAGTTAAAGATCCAAGTTATCTTTTGTGCTAATCCAATTTTTTATTTTTGTATCTTGTTTGGGTATATATACTTTATGGATATGCACGGTGCATCTAGTTTAAACTATGCCATTAATGTTGCTCGTTGTTTGGATATTTTTTCCTATACTCAATGGAGTGTTAGATTCAAACTTTTTGTTCAATCTAAACAATTCGATTTATGAGAAGTTATTGAAGATGCTTATATTATACCCACTTCGGAAAAATCCAAGTGGAGTAAAAATGATAAAAGAATGTTTAATATGAACAAGCTTTTGTTAGAATATTTGCTTAGTGCTTTTTACTCATCATTCTCTAACAAATTTGTTCATTTTGATAGTGCTTATAATTTATGGAAACTTATAGAAGCACATCAAAGGGACTTGGAGGCGATCCGACAAGCCTTGGAGGCCTCCTCTTCAAGTTCCATTGGAGGATCATGCACACGACCACTAGGTGATAGCCCTAGTGAGGTATGCGAGCTCGACAACGATGATGATATTATTTTTGATGAATTTGCGCATGAATTTGAAAAATTATACAATATTTATATTGATTTGAAAAGTAAGCATGATAATATGGAATCCTCTCATGAAACACTAATTATTAAGTTTGATCTCATTGCAAATAAAAATATAAATCTTAAAGAATGCAATAAAAATTTGAGATTAGAAAATGCTAGATTGCTTAATGAAAAATGTGATTCCATGTTAGAAGTAGAGATTAGCAAAATTAAATTAAACTCTATGGTAAATGATTATGTTTATCCTACTTCTAGTAGCAATGTTTGTATGTACAATGATGAGTTGAATCAAATGAAAAAACGCATATCGACCTTAGATTTAACACTAAACACTTGTATTGCGAATAGCAAAAAGTTTATGGACATGTGTGCAAAGTACCATATTAATTCTTCTAAGAAACCTACACACAATGCACACATGTATGATAAAATTCACAAATGTTCTATTTGCGGTCTTAAAGGCCATATAACTAAATTTTGCCATAATGCACAAAAGCTTAACAAGCCTATTCATGATTGTGCATCTCACCAAGTTTCCTCATCTCACACACATATATACACACATAGTATAAATCATAAACATGCTCATGTGTACAAATGTGATTTTTGTGGTTGTTTGGGTCATTTGACCAAATTTTGTTTTGATTTGAAGAAGGTTTCTCATTTGCAAAATAATTTCAAAAACAAACCTACTTTTGCAAATGATTTTTGTGCACTTTATGTTGGTCAACACATATCATTTAGACCCTTTCATTGCACTCATTGCAATCGAAAAGGTCATGAATACGAATTTTGTTTTGACCATATCCGTGCACCATATACGCCTAAATGGGTTCATAACCTAAAGGCCTTGATCTTAAATGATAGGGGTCATGTCCCTAACCCTATTGGTACAAAAAGTATTTGGGTACAAAAATGTGCTTAATTTCCATCTCTTAAGAATTATTTTTTTGTTGCTCTTGTTTTTTTTTGACTTAAAATATTTCAATAAATATTTAAAGCTTATGTGTAGATTTTTATGACTCAAAACATTTCATTGTTATAACTTTTTCAAAGTGCAAAAGTCTTATTTTAGAATTTCTGTAAAATCTTAGGATTTAATCTTAAGTCGACTTTGGGTCGACTCACATCCCTCAGTCGACTGCAAGTCGACCTTCGGGTGACTGTTTTTAGGGTATCTGATTCTTTTTGTTTTGGTTTTAAGATGTTTTAGACCCAACCCGTTTGCCTACCTTAATCCTGACCCTACACTCATCATTTTTACCAAATCTGGACCACTGATCCCATTTCAAAGCCCTAGTTCATCTTCTTTCTCCTCTTTCCTTCATTTCTTTCCTCCAACCGATCTTTCACTCCAGTCGACCTTCATCTCTAGCTATCTCATCATCACCAGTCGACTCTTCCTCTTCGGCAATCGTCGTCTGCACTCAGTCTTCCTCGGCTCGGTATAACCCCTTTCCATTTCTCATTTCTTTTTCTAGGGTTTCATTTTAATCTATGGCTAGTACTTCTACCAAACGCCCTAGAACTTCCAAAGGTAAAGCCCCTCTTTCTCGTGATCGTGCATCGTCACCTCCAGAGCGTAGGAGTGCACATTACGAACAATATCTAAATAAAATTGCTTTAATTGAAAAATATCATGCTCTTTGTCAGTCAAAATTGTTCTTTGGTAGATATGTTAAATTCGATGACTTTAGTTATTTTTCTCTGGAACATTTTTTCTCTGCTGCTAAACTCGTTGATCTAGTCTCTAGTCAGCACTCTGAAAAACTTTATCCTCATCTTGTGCGTATATTTTACGAAAATCTTGTATCATTTGCTCCTGAGAATAGACCGCATTTTATCAATTCCTGTGTCAAACATCGCCATATTCGCTTCACAGCTGACCATCTATCTGAGATCATTGGCATTCCTCGTGGTGACACCTTTCTTGATGATGTTTCGTATGATAATCCTGGTGTTGAAACCCTTATGACTCTTCCTGGCGAAAGCCTCCCATTACATGCTAAAAATATGTCTAATTTGGCTACCATTATTGGATGTATCATTTTCTATAATTTGATTCCAAAATCTAGGGGGTATAGTCACTATTCTCAAGATCTCACTAGGGGCATCTATGCCATTCTGGGTAATGTTGATGTTAAATGGGGAAATGTTATGTTTGATATTATTGCTTCTAGTCCATCCACTTTCATTCCTTTTGGTGGTTTCCTTACAAAAATCTTTAAATACTTCAATATTGACCTCTCTGATGAGACACCTCTTGAAATCCGACCTCTCTTTGATGTTACTGCTCTTTATCAAATAAGAATTCCTGCCACATTAATGGCAATGCATGATCATCCTGTTCGTAGACCCCCTCCTGAATCTCCCGTACATGAACCTCCTTATGAGCACTATCATTCCTCCTCAGATTCATCTGTACCAAGACATATAGAAGATATTTCCACTCAGATGACTGAATATTACTATAGTGACCAAGTGAGATTTCAGAGGATTGAAGACAGTGAACTTGATCTTAGAATGAGACTTGTAGAGGTTGAAAGGACCCAGGTGGAATTAAAGAAAGAGATAGCCTCCCTGAGGAGTGAAAGAGAAGTTGACATAGCCTCCATTCACAGTAGATTTGATGAGATCATAAACCTTTTGCAACCCCATCCTTCCTCGGGTAAAGGATCATCAAACGCTTGAAGCTCTTTTTGAATTCATGTTGAACAATATGATATTTTTGTTTATGTTAGGTTGGCAAACTTTTATTTTTACGTTGGCATGTAATATTTTAACTTGCACTTGATTTGCTTCATGTTGGACATGGTTTGAAAACATGTGTTGAACTTGGTATGTAATAGACTAGTAAATCTGGTTCTTTTGAATTTATGTGTTTTTTCACACTTGATGGTGAGCTTATATCTTATATGATGATCATATGCTCTATCATGTTTGTGTTCCATATGAATACCCTCACTCATGTTTCTTTTCTGACAGGGGGAGCGTAGCTCCTATTTGTTTATTTTGTTTTTCTAACCTATGCATAAATGTAGGGGGAGCCTTGCTCCATTATTTCCCTTTTTGATGTTGCCAAAAGGGGGAGAAATGGTATTGGTTTGTTATTTATAAGTATTGCGTTTATGTTTTATGATTTATATAATGAATTGTTTGTCATTATCAAAAAAGGGGAGATTGTTAGGGTTCTGATTTTGAACCACCACTCTTGTTTTACAAATAATTTATAACTAATTTTATTTTCTAGTGATTGTGACTCATTACAGGTTTATATCAGAGTTAAAGATCCAGATCAACTATGTTTACAATCATTTAGGTATTATTGTATATATCGTGTGTTATTCTCTAAGCTCAATATATATTTATACACACACTTAACATCATATTTGTATTGTATTGTTTTACAAAAGTTTTGCAATACACCTCTTTATCAAAATCAAATGTACATGTTTACATATTTGCACATATATGTGCACATTTGCTAAAACGAAGATCTTTTATAAATGGCAAATGTAATTTCCAAAATTTCTTCACAAATATGATTAATATCATATTTATAAACTATTCCTAAAGTTTTACATTTTTTAGAATTTATTTGATATTTTTTAACAAGGTTCATAGTTAAAAATTTTCTGTATACATGTTTATGAGTCGACTCATGAACAGTATTGAGTCGACTCACAAACTAATGCGTAGTTTACATTTTGTTTCTGCTGAGTCGACTCATGACTTTGATGAGTCGACCCATCAGGTTGAGTCGACTCATGACTCTCATAAGTCGACTCACAAAGTGTGCTAGAAAATGAGTTTTGTTTCTACTGAGTCGACCCATGATCTTATGAGTCGACCCATGGTTTATGAGTCAACTTATGATTTTTATGAGTCAACCCATAAGTTGATTTTTAGCCTGTAACGGCTACTTATGAGTCGACTCATGAATAGTACTGAGTCGACTCATAACACTGTAACGGATACTTTCTGGTTTTATCTTCTTCTGGCTTTTTGGTCTTTTTACTTGGGTTCTTGCTGATGTTTTGGGATGTTATAAGTACCCTAGTGCATTAAACATTCTAACCAACCAAGAGAATTGATTATTTAAGTTTACAAAGTGTTTAAGAGGTGTTTAATGCCTTGTTTCAAGCTTTGTTTCAAAAGAGAAGTTTTTCACAAAGAATAAGCTTTCAATTTCAATTGAGGAATTCATCCTCATCATCATTTCTTCAGTTCTTTGTGTTTATAGAGAAGTTTATCTAAACTCTTTTATATAGCTTATTGATTGTCAATTTCATATTCATATTGCTATATTAAATTGAATTAGAATTTCATTGTTCTCATTTATCACACACACCCTTATTGAGCTTAGATTATTACAATATATTAGTGGGTATTAGTGTGTAAATTAGTGCGAGTGAGCTTCATTGTGTTCTCATTCATTATAGAGAACAAAATATTGTATTTGAACTTATATTGTAAGTATCACTTGTAATATACTTGTACACTAAGAGTAGTGTGTGGTGAGAGACGGGGTCGAATCCAATAGGAGTGGCGTCGGTTGACGAACCTAGGGAGAGGTTGTATCCGTGCACTTGAGGAGGAGGACACGGGCTAGAGACCAACCCTTAGTATATATAGTGTGATTGCATAGTGATTGATTGTGAGAGTTTTCGGTGAGCTTGTAAACCGAGTGTGTAGAAGTTCCGGCTTCCAAACTGGGTTGTGATAGTGGAGATCTCCTCGAGGTGAGGAGCGGGGACATAGGTCATGGGGACCAAACCTCATAAACATATTGTGTGTTTGTGGTTGCTTGGCGTTCATCTTTATTTGTGCTCACATCGTATATTGCTTTCATCTCTTTATTGTGTCACATTTAATTTACACGTGTATTTATATATCCTTACATCTATTTTATCATATAGGATATATCTCTTTGTTCATATTGCATATTCTTGTTCATAACATATTGTATATCTATCTTGCAAGAATAATTTGATAATAAGTTTTAATTGGCATAAAATCATATTAGATTAGCATAAGACCCTAAACACCCCCCTCTAGGGTCTAACAGACTCATGAAACTCAGTCGTTTTGTCAAAAGTCTCTGACCGGTCGACTCATCACTGTATGAGTCTACCCATGTGTCATGAGTCGACTCATATATGCACATAAGTCGACTCATCGATGGTTTCCTGGTTCGTTTGTGTTTCTGTTTGCACGAATTCATGTGGGGTTTTGGCTTGGTTATTTACCACTTTATCATCCATGTTGTTACATCTATATAAGAGATTGTTTTAGGATTTCTAATCAATCAGATGTAATCAAAGAGAGATTCTAATCAAGAGAGATTAGGGTTTAGAGAGAATAAAGAGTTTGTTCTCGATTCTAGTGAGATTGTGAGAGAGGAATTATAATCTTTTCATACTCATAATCTCGAGAGGGTATTCTCCTTCGTCACATACTGAATTATTCTTGTGTTTCTGTCATCCTCTTCTCAACCGAACTTTGATAATTCCACGATCAAAGGTGCTCGCACGGCGACTCGTATCAGTATTTGGATCTGGTAGAGCCGCTTTAGATTTTGAGTTGTTTCGGATATTTGGGTGCCTAGTATATTATCACATCGAGGATGTAAAATTTGATTCGAGTGCATATTTAGGATTCAAAGGCGTGTTCAGTTACCAGTTATGGGATTTTGATATTGTTGTAGTAGTATTGTCATATTTAACTCTTAGCATGTGGAGAGTGTTAGATAGATCATTAGGATATCACAGCGAGTGGAGAGTGATGCTACTCTATGTTAGGTGGAGATTACTTCACGTGCTTCAGATCATTCTGTATTGTTTGGGATTCCAACTGAGGTGACACAGATTGAGGATCATGTTGGTGTTGATGCAGATGATGAGTTTGTTGATTTGAGTGCAGATGATGGACACAGTTCGGATTTGGCTATGGATGTTGGTTCACCTCAGTTGGAGGTGTTTGGTAATTGTGTTTCTTCTACATATAGGGTTCAGGAGTTGAGCTCCAAGACAGATTTGGTGTGGAGAGATGCAAGTTTAGAAGAGAGTTTGTCTTTTCACTTTGAGGCCAACATGGCATGATCAGCTGTAGATTGGTTAGTGTTGATGATCGAAAGGTTGGTGAGGGATTGAGAATTCTTCTAGTTGATTGAGGTCGTTTGAGGATATGTAGGCAGTAATTTTGATATAGCCAGTTTGATGAGTTGATACTAACATTTTGGAGTTTGTTCGTATTCTCGTTTGGATTCTCGACTTGTTGTGGATTGAGTCTATTGTCATGGATTGTTTTCACTTCGCATTGGACGTAACAAGTGGGACGTTTGGTTGGTATTGGTGTCGGCTCAGTTTTGAAAAAAATTTACCGAGATGGAGAATTGTAGAAATGGCGAAAATATTAGTACAGTTCAGGAAATTTGAAGCGGATAGGCATTTGGGTACTTGCCGGTCAACCGTGAGGTTTGGAGCAGTCGACCGCAAACATGCACGATACAGGGATATGTTCTGGAGCTCTGGCCGGTCGACCGCCGCAGTCGACCGCCAAAATCCTATAATCGATTTTGGTTTCTGTCTTTCTGGTTGGTTGATCGTGACGATTTCGACGGTCGACCGCTAGTTGGGTTTGGGCCTGATTGTGGTTTCCTGTTTTGATTGGGATTTGTGTTTGATATAAATACAAACACGATTTTAGGGTTTTTGGGAGTTGAAAAAAGGGGTTTGTTTTGTGCACAGAAAAGAGAGTTTTCTGAGCAATTTGGTTAGGGTTTTGTTTAAGAGATTTGAGAGGTTTGTTTGAGAGATTTTGAGTGAGTTTGTAATCTCTATTTGTACTATCATTCTCTATTAGTGAAAACTCATTCTCTTATTTCCCCGTGGACGTAGGCAACTTGCCGAACCACGTAAAATTTGTTTGGTTGTGTTCGTACCATTATTTTGATTGTGTTTGGCCTTCTCTCTCAGAGTTTGTGTTTGTCCTCGGAGCCCCAATATTTATAATATTAGTTTAGGGTAGGTAAACACTATTAGGGTTAGGTGTGATTACTATAGCTAGGTAGGTGAGGGGTAGGTGTGAAGCTATTGAATTTAAACAAGATAGGCCTGAACATTTATACCTATTGGCCCATACCGATTTCAAATTACTCTGCCGATGTTGAAGCAGCCAAAAGGGTATTGGATTTTGTGATTGGCTGGTAAGTGCATGACGTTGTATAACATAGTACCGCCCTTAAGTTATCATGTACTAAGCAACAACTCTCCTCTAGGGCTATCAACCCATTAGCGTTTGGAGATTACCCCGAGATCATGAGAAAGAAGGTCGGCCAGTGACTTTCAACTTTCACCAAAGGCGAATCACAGCACGTGAAGGGTGCGTTTGATTTTATTGGAGTGAACCACTGCACATCAGCCTACGTGAAGGACAACTCAAATACTCTAATCTCTGGCCTTCATGACTCCCTTACAGATATGTCTGTCATTATCACAGGTTTTATTTCTCTTACTTAATAGATAATTGTCTTACATGGAAAGATATATAACAGTCTCAAAACTCCACTAACCAAGGATCACACTTGTTGCAGCTTCTATGAATTATACAACTGCTCTGGTAAAGTTCAAGATCTGTGTCGGGGTTGTTTCTCAGTTTCATCTTTTGACGTGATACATGCACTAACACCGGCTAACGTCGCCAGCTCTTCCCAACTCATCAAAATAGTTACCCACCTGGGCTTAGGAAGATTATGGGATGTTTGAAGCATGAGTATGGAAATCCACCTATTTACATCCACGAAAACAGTAGGCATAATCTTCATTTTGTCACATGAATGCACATAATTTAAAAGGGACCACAAAATGCGTACTCTGCTGCTTGATGTAATGGTTTCAAACTCCGAACTCAAAAACCCTCTCTAAGTTTGGCCTTTTAGCAGATAATCCACATTAAGGTTAGAGATATCATGCAGATAACCCCCCTTGAATTTTCTCAGAAAACCCCTACCTTGCCTTGTTAAGTCTAACTGAATCAGGGGTATCAAAATGACCAAAATGCCCTTGAATGATCAAAAACTTCTTTTATGTCATTTTTTAAAAGTAATTTCACAAGAATCCCTTATGTCATTAAATTTTCGTAGAGCATCATCTCTCTTCCTCTCTTTTTCTCCCCCTTCCTCTCTCTCCCTCTCTCCCTCATTCTTTGTGAGGAACTGAATCCTCGATCGAACCTCCTAGAGTTGTCTCTAGCCATGGAGAACCTATACAACTCAAGAAAGAAATACAAAGAAGGAAAATAAAGACAGTTGAGAGAGAGTTGAGGAAGAGGAGGAACAGAGACTGAGAATTGAGACTGAAATTGAGAAGAAGAGAACAATTCTAATTTCATTCCTTATTTCATTGTTTACAATTTCTCTCTTTATACAACTGAATCTCTGAGCTGGGGTTTGTGCACGTGCACAAACAGTACACAGCCTAACAGAAGGAAAACAACCAAAACAGAAACATGTACAGTTACAACTGTTTTGGGCTGAGCTGGACATTGAATTTACAATAGAACCTTTTGTAGTTAAAAGAGTTTGCAAGTCAGACCCCATCTTTGCGTATCAGTCCAAAAACTTCAGCTCTATTAACAGGTTCCAGATTCCGTCCCTGACAATTCCCTCCCCTTAATTTGGATCTTGTCCTAAGGTCAAATGGAGGAAACTTTTGAGCAATTCTCTGACCTCATCTGCTAGGAGAACAAGACCTTTTTTTTTGCAGAATTCCACTATTTGTCGCTGGTTTTCTTCTACAAGAACCTGCCCCATTGGATTCCCAGGATTTATGACTACAAGTGCCCTGACAGTTATACCCTTTGATCGAGCATCTTCCAATTGCTTCTTAAGCTCAGAAATCTCCAGTCCCCATCCTGTTTCTTCATCGAGTAACATCGGACAAGATGGCCGCCATGAAGAGCAATCGAAGCAAAGTATAAATGATATTGAGGGATGGGGGCAGAGGATGCCATCTTTCTCTAACCTCAACAATAATTGCATCATCATGTGGACAGCAGGGCTCGCTCCATCAGTTAAGAATATATCTTCTGCTTTGCAAGGATAACCTTCACGAGCAACAATTCTAGCTGCAATTGCATCACGTAATCCTTTGATACCCTGACTGTGACTGTATGCACCTGTAGCTCGACCAGGAATCTGGTCTAGGATCTGCCAAGCTCTTGCTATAGAATCCGCACTGAATAAGGCATGAGTTTCATCTCTGTCCAAAATTGTTGGCTGCTCACACAAAGCAAGAACCTCTCGGAAAAGGGTAACTGGCTGCTGGTCTAGAGACTATGGATTCCCGATATTGCAATAAAGTATCTCATCAAAGGAATGGCTACCTGGTTTCTTTTGTAGCTCTTCTTGAAAGCGGTGAGCATGGATAACGATCTCTCTGTGAACAGCATACTCACATTCCACAACCTTTTGCAGAGTGTGTTCTTTACAGGCGGAAGGGAGAGATTCCTCATTGGCAGACGGTGAATTGGCCCAAGAGGCCACGACGACCTGAGCAATTCCGATGTTGCTGCAGTTCTGGCGAGGCTTGTTACTGAGCTGGCGAACGAAATTAGGTGGAAACTTGAGGATGAGAGCTGAGGAGAAGCTATAACTATTCGAAACTGGCGGTTTCTTGTTGGGTTTTTGTTCTCCTTGCTTGAGATTAGCCACGGTGGGTTCTTGAGCTTCTGGTTTCTCTTGCTTGAGGTTGTCCATGGCGGTTTCTTGAGTTTTGGCTTTCGGTGGAGACGAGAAGATTGTGGCTTCTTCTTTTCCTTTACAGTACTCATCATCATCAACTTTTGACCCTCTTTTATACCTAAGGTCGACCAGTTTGCATCATCTTTCAATAGGTTACCCTTAAGCATGATCTTTTGCCATTCAGGAGGTATACCAGTTAAATCATATAACTAGCACTTCAAAACAAGAGGGGGTTAACTCGTATCAATCTCAACAGCTAGAAACACTTGCTTCTGCCATTTCACACTAACAGTAGGCATCTTTGACGAGGGCTAAAGAGAGTGAGATATTGATTGCTTCAAGAAGAGGGAAAAAGATTCTATCGACTCTTTAGCAACTTCAGGAGATTAGTTTCTACTTCTTCGAGGAGGAGAAAGGTCATCTACCACCCCCTTCCTTCTTCTTGGTGAAGAGAGATCAGTATTTACTTTAAGCGATTGATTCCAGACCCTCCAAGGAGGAGAAAGGTCATCTACAGACCCATTCCTGCTCCTCATTAGTAGAGAGAGATTTGAATTAGAGACCAAGGTACCTAAATTAGGCATTACTCTCATGATATCTCCATTGGCATTAAGAATTAGATTGAACAAGGGATTGACAGAGTTGGGTTGTTGAGAAAAACCCTTAGCAGTGATCAAGATGTTCTGTTAGGGATATGAGCCCATAGGTTTGAAGAACGTAGAGCTCTGAGATGGTTGAAATTCTCCATTGTAATCAGCATTCCTTTGATTTTGAGAAATGGGGTCATTATCGTAACCCTTCTTGCTTGATTCTTTAGCTCCTGACCTTGATATTTCCATGTCCTCTCTTGATTCTGAGCTTAAGATCCAACGATCATCCCTTGGTATACCTCCACTAAAACTATATGATAGCTGAAATTCTTCACTGCAATCATCACTCCCTTGCGATCGCTCATTGTTGTAATTAACTTGCAATTCACTAAGATTGGAAATTATTATAGCTAATTAACAACAACCATCATAAATGTTGCGCCCTTGTAGAGAATTCATTGCTTCCATGGCCTTTTGCTGTGATTAAAATTGTACAAGAGCTTGAAAGCCAGCTGACTTCTGGAAGGTGACGATCTTCTCTACAAATTCATATGGAGAAAATACTTGATACAACACTTCCTCCGTTATAGGATAGAGCATTGTGTGAATAGTGACTATGGGGATTCTTTTGGTACCGCTGGCCATAGCAAAGTTGTGAATTGGCTGAAATTCACCATTGAAGTCAGCTTGTCTCTGCGATTGAGGAACCTGCTCCTTGCCGAGATCATTCTTGCTCCTTTCTATAGCACCTGACGTCGGTATTCCTCTATCACTTCTTGATCCTGAGCTCAATATTCGTTGATCGTTCCTCATTCCTTGGCTTGGATTCTTGGATTTCCTGAATTCTTGAACAAAAATCTGAAACTGAGAAGATAGCTCATCCATGGCTGCCCTCAATTGATGTTGGGATCGATCAAGCCTTGATAGGGATGGATCATGTTCTAATACCAATTATGAGGAACTAAATCCTCGATCGAACCTCCTAGAGTTGTCTCTGGCCATGGAGAACCTGTACAACTCAAGAAAGAAATACAAAGAAGGAAAACAAAGACAGTTGAGAGAGATTTGAGGAAGAGGAGGAACAGAGACTGAGAATTGAGATTGAAATTGAGAAGAAGAGAACAATTCTAATTTCATTCCTTATTTCATTGTTTACAATTTCTCTCTTTATACAACTGAATCTCTGAGCTGGGGTTTGTGCATGTGCACAAACAGTACACAGCCTAACAGAAGAAAAATGACCAAAATAGAAACAGGTACAGTTATAAGTGTTTTGGGCTGAGCTGGACATTGCATTTACAATAGAACCCTTTGTAGTTAAAAGAGTTTGCAAGTCAGACCCCAGCTTTGCGTATCAGTCCAAAATCTTCAGCTTTATTGACAGGTTCCAAATTCCGTCCCTACCATTCTTCCTCTGTCTTATTCTCTCCCTATCTCATTTTCCTTATCTTTGTTCCCAAACCCTAATATCTACCCATTGTCGTCTTATTCTCACCTGCTATGTTCATTCTAATATGGTTAGGTTCAATCAGGTTTATAGATTTAATTAATTCAATTATATGATTAATTAATTTTTTTGAGAAAAATATGATTAATTAATTTAATTTGGTAATTAGAATATTAATTTAAATAGTGCATTTGGTACTTTTTACCATTTAATGTAACACTGTTAGGGAGATTAGTTAAAAAACCAAACTTAAGGGGATTTCCCAATATTTAGCCTATTTTATTTAAGGATTTTATAACTACCATGAATGCTATTGTTGTTCGTGCAAACTTAAGGGGGTTTCCCAATATTTAGCCTAAGGATTTCATAACTACCTTGAATGTTATTATTGTTTGTCCAAATTTTGCAATGCCGGTTATAATGTCATCGTTCTATTTCCTTGGATTAATGTAATGGGTTCATTTCAATAATATTTCTCCCAAAATTGTCTTGACAATCTACAATAAATTTGTATGTTAGGCTATGAACGTGCTGAGCACATCCTCAACAATAATAATAAGGGAAAAATTCTTCCAGCCCCTAAAACACAATAAAACGTGCTTCCCTCTCCCAAGACTTTTTCAACGGGTGCTTTGCCCCCAAAATCGCCCGTGATTTTCTTCCAGCCCCCAAAACGAATTCCCAGGCGTAACTCCGTTTAAACCCCACTCGAAATGCCCAAAATACCCTTTGCAGCCTGTGTTCGTCACCGTCTCACGTCGAAAACATGGCGTTTCGACTGTAGGCATTAAATGGTGATTAGAATGACTTTTATTTTGGGGGGGGGGGAATTCCTATTTCCCTCCAAAATTATCACCAGATGTATTCCCCTTCCAGCTAAAATTACTGAATTCTTCCCCATTCTATTACCCTAACTAATTTGTTCCTTCCACTTAATTCTCCTCAATAAAAGCCTCTTTGATTCTTCAACTACTCCCTATAATAAAATAGTGGATGGATCTCTTCTATGCATGGTAACGAAGGCAACAAGCAAGAAAGGTGGTGACGGTGTATTCGTCATTATCAAAGAGAATACAAAAATAATCAGCTTGAAACATTAAGTGTCGAAAAGGCTTAAAATACCAATACAATCTTTTTCACTGAAGTTCATATGCGAAAGGGAAGAAATTCAGTATTTCAATTGACAATGACGATGACTTAAATTTTCTGTTCGAGTATTGTCGGCGTAATGGATTCACAGACGCGAATTTGTATGCTACCTCCGCTGGGGAATCCTCAACTTTGCAGAATACGCAGACTACACCAAAAACTACGTAGGAATTACACTCCAAATTTCCTTTTGAGTTCACTGATAGGTTTTGCCATTAGTTGTTAACCTTATGCATTGGTTGCTTAGGTAATGTGTTGGTTGTCAAGGCTATATTAAGCACTGGTTGTTAAGGTTATTTGTTGGCTATTACGTATACTAGTTGGTTGCTAAGATAAGGTGTTTAATGTTAAGTATATGCGTTTGTTGTTAAGGTCACGAGTCTGTCATTAAGTATAAGGGTTAGTTGTTAAGAATAAGTGTTGGTTGTTACGTTTATGAGTTCGTTGCTAAGGTTATCAGTTCATTGCTGAGGCAATGTATTTTTATTACTACTTCAGGATAATATCGACAAAAAAATTCACGGTGTGTAGATACCACGTTCACCCAAACCTATAATGATGAGCGTATTCCTAATGACAACCCCACCGGTGACTCGATCATGCTGCTGGAAGACATGCTTAATCACCAAACAAAGATCCCACTGAGTGGCACACCTCCATACTTGAAGTTGGTCAGAAATTTGATAGTGCTGCTGAAGTTAGATTAGCACTTCAATACTATTCAATTGCTAAACAGTTCGAGTATGATTTTTACCACAATGAACAAAGACACATAAGAGTCTATTGCCGATTTAAGCACACACATGGTTGCCCTTGGATGTTGTTTGCTTCCCCGCTCAGAAATTCGTCTATCATGTCTATAAAGAATTTCGAGTCTACCAACACCTGCGGTCAACATGGAGAAAATGTTGGCAACTCAAGCATCAAGGAAGTTCATTGCTAGCTAAATACAAGCTGTTTTGAAGGTTAGGCCAGATCTTCGTGCAGTTGATATCAAGAACAACATGCTCTCTAATTTTGGCATCAATATTAACTACAGTAAAGCGTGGTGGAGCAAGGAGACAGGTCAACAGGACCTGTTCGGTGACTATGATGAGGCTTACGATTCACAGAGATGGTCCTTATCTTTTTTATTCTTCTGAAATTACTCTTACGTTTTGGTTGCTAACTATATGTAGTAGTTGTTAAAGTTGTTGGTTCGACATTAAGTATACGGGTTGGTTGTGAAGTTTAAAGATCAGTTGTTATGGTTATGAATCCGTTGCTAAATCTACTGCTTACGTTTTCGTTGCTAACTATATGTAATAGTTGTTAAAGTTATTGGTTCGTCGTTAAGTATACGTGTTGGTTGTGAAGTTTGAAGATCAGTTGTTATGGTTATGAATCCTTTCCTAAATCTACTGCTTATGTTTTGGTTGCTAACTATACGTAATAGTTGTTAAAGTTGTTGGTTCGACATTAAGTATACGGGTTGGTTATGAAGTTTGAAGATCAGTTGTTATGGTTATGAATCTGTTGCTAAATCTACTGCTTACGTTTTCGTTGCTAACTATACGTATTAGTTGTTAAAGTTATTGGTTCGTTGTTAAGTATACGTGTTGGTTGTGAAATTTGAAGATCAGTTGTTATGGTTATGAATCCTTTCCTAAATCTACTGCTTATGTTTTGGTTGCTAACTATACGTATTAGTTGTTAAAGTTATTGGTTCGTCGTTAAGTATACGTGTTGGTCATGAAGTTTGAAGATAATTTGTTATAGTTATGAATCCTTTGCTAAATGTACTGCTTTGTTGTTATATTCATGTAGGTATGAATCCATGGTGCATGCAACTAATCCAGGGAGTCGTATTGATATTGATGCTGATGACGAGAGGTTTAGGTGATTGTTCATTGGTTATAATGCCTGTATTGAAGGGTTCATTGCTGGGTGTAGGCCTCTATTGTTTTTGGATGGAACATTTATTAAAGATCGTTACAGAGGCATACTACTTAGTGCTACTGGGTATGACGACAACTAGGGAATATTTCCCCTTGCTTATTGCGTATGCGACCAAGAGAATGAGGTTAACTGAAAATGGTTCTTACAAGGATTATAGACGTTACTGTATGGTAGGAAAAATCCTTACCAACCTCCACATCGATTGGTAATGATTTTTGATGCCGACAAGGGTATTAGGGTAGCAGTCGATGAATTCTTTTCAGATGCATTCTATTCAAGGTGTGTTCTGTATCTAGTCGAGAATTTCAAAAATAAGATGAAGGATTTTGGGCACAAGGCAAATGTCGCGACTATGTTGGGCGAGCTGTTATAATTTGCGGCTTATAAGTTCATAATATCTGAATGGGATAATGACATGAAAGAATTGGTAGCGATCGATCACAGGGCTTACATCACTATAATGGAATACTCCCCGAAGAGATGGGCAAACACGCATTTTCCTGGTATAAGGTAAGATAGCTTGGTTTCAACGTTATTTTGTTACAGCACCATTATAGTTGTTTATGTTAGAGTTATCCTACAGTTTTCTGTTAAGGTTAGATTTTTATTGTTATGGTTAGACTTATTCTGCTAGGGTTTTGTTGTTAAGTTTAGAATATTTGTTGTTAAGGTTAGACCTTTAATGTTTAGTTTATGGTTTTATTGTTAATGTTAGTGTTTTATTGTTAAGGTATGGCCATGTTACTTCAAACGTTGCTGAGTCCTTCAACAACTAGATAAGAAAGGTACGATTGTTGCGAATCTTACCTTTGGTTGAGACCATACGAAAGCAAATAATAGAGTGCATGCATGAAAGAAGGCTAGTGGGTCAAAAATGGTTTGGATACTTATGCCCGGAAGCGGAGATGGTGCTGTGTGATAATATTGAGCAAGGTAGCTGCTTGGCGATTAAACATTCGACGTAAGATATTGTGGAGGTCGATTCTAATAAAACTTGCTGTGTAGATTTGAAGAATCAGACTTGTTCTTGCAGGTCTTGGGACATCACCCGCATTCCTTACAAACATGTGTACGCTGTAATTACATGGATGGGATGATAAATTTATCAATATTGTGATTGGTACATGACTATTGACGCATTCAGAGCAAGTTATGCATCAATCATCTTTCCCATCCTAGATTACGAGAAGCGCTTTGTACTGCCAGAAGAGCGAGTGTTAAAGCCTCCTCTCACCAAAAAAAGACGTGGCAGACCATGCACTAGACGAATAAACAACAGGTCACTGAACACCCGTCCTGTTAAGTACTCGATGCAACATGGAGGGTCATAATCGTGCAAGTTGTAACAAGCCTATATAGTTTAGCGTTTTATTATCATGTATATGAATTTGTTGTCCTGTATATCGTTACAAGTGATAAGGTCATAGCTTGGCTGCTAAGGTTATTACTTGGTTGTCAAGTTTATCACTTTAATGTTGAAGTTTTGACTTGGTTGTTAAGGTTATTACTTGGTTGTCAAGTTTATCACTTTAATGTTGAAGTTTTGAATTGGTTGATATGTTTATCGATTGAATGTTAAGTTTACTATTATCCACCTGTTATCCACCTGCTCTTTGTTGTCAGTGCCACCGATTGTTAAAATTGTTAAGTATATCGTTAAAATTGTTAAGTTTTATGGCTTGGTTGTTAAGGTTATTACTTGGTTGTCAATTTTATCACTTTAATGTTGAAGTTTTGGCTTGGTTGTTAAGGTTATTACTTGGTTGTCAATTTTATTTGTTTGTTGTCAAGGTTACTATTATTCACTTGCAATTGGCTGTCAAGGTTACCGAGATATTTTTGATTTAACTACATTCAATGCATTTCATAGTTCCAAGGCAGTAGAGTTATATCACCATCTCTCGGATTGTTCCAATACAGAACCGAACTATATAACCTTTCTCCTCACATTTACATCTTCTTTATCTTCCCATCACCGCTACTCTATTTGTCCTCACTATTTTCTCGATCATCCTAAGATCTCCCCTCTCCGATCTCATAAACTAGAAGATCACGGCTAGCCCTCACGCTGATGAAGACTTCTTCAATATTTCTGGGTTCTGACCATATGATAGCATCAACCTTTTTTGAATATTATTACCTTTATCTATTCAAGCACAAGTTATGGAACTTAGAGAATTGACAAAGGGGAATAGATAAGGTTATTAGCATTCAAATGGTTGATGCTATCATACAGTCAGAATCCAAGAAATCTTATATTGGAACGAACCTATATAGTTTAGCGTTTTATTGTCATGCACATGGATTTTTTGTCAAGTATATCATTAAAAATGTTAAGGTCATGGATTGGATGTTAAGGTTACTATTTGGTTGTTAGGTTTATCGATTGAATGTTATGTTTACTATTAGATCCCTTACTGCTATTCACTTGCGCTTGGTTATCACGGTCACCGGGGTATATTCTTTGCTACTGCATTCAATATTCCTCCTAGTTCCCAAGGAGGAGAGTTAGTATAATATGGACTCCTACCTATCCCCACATTCCACGTAGCAACATCATCATCCTTCGCCTATTCAACTACAGGATAGCACAGATATCCTTTTGGCGCAATCTTTCCTCGATCTCCCCATCGCTGACTCTCTGTTGACCCTCTATCCTTTATATGTGAAGCCCGAGCCCTCTCCCCAAAACCTACAAGTTCTCCTTTCATCATTAAAACTAGAAGATCAACGCTAGTCCTCACGCCGATGAAGGTCATGGCGACAAGGTTTGCGCACACTGATGAAGATCTTGGATATCCCTCACATTGATGAAGACGTTATCCCCTTATGTGTTTGCTCTTAGTTCCATTAGTTATAGGTGAATGTATGTGGCTTTCTCCAAAGAGTTTGTACATTAACGCCCAGTTATGATTCATAAGTGCCTGGAATACAATCAATTCAGATGGGTCATGCGTGTATCACATGGGAAGGCATGCAAATGTTGGTGGAGATAGTCCTCTGGCTTACGTTAACACTGTATAGCTATATAGTGTAAACGTAAGCCAGAAGACTATCTCCACCAGCATTTGCATGCCTTCCTAGGTGATTCACGCATTGATCCATCTGAATTTATTGTATTTCATGCACCTATGAATCTTAACTATCTTGTTATTGTACAAGCTCATTGAAGGGAGCCAGTTATATTCACCCATAGTTATGGAACTTAGAGTAAAGACAATGGTAATACATGCAGTTGTCATCGTGTTGTTGAGCTTATTTGTTTAGTTTACGGGATTGTTGATAAGCTTATTTGTTTGTTTTAAGGTTGTAGCATGATTGTAAAGGAAATTATTTTTTGATACAGGTTGTTTTGTTAAGTTTAACGTTTTATCAAAAATATTATGGACTCGCTGTCATCTTTATTGACTGGTTGTTAAGTTTATGTGTTTATTGTGAAGTTTGGCGTTGTATTGTCAAGCTTATATATGTTAGACCCTAGAGGGGGGTGATTAGGGTCTTATGCTAATCTAATCCTAATTAAAAGCTAATTAAAATTATGTTGATCAATTAGTTCTTACAAGAAGAAATATGATATGGATAATAACAATTATGATGAATAAAATGTACGCTAAGCAAAACACAAACACACAATATGTTTACGAGGTTCGGTCACCACGACCTACGTCCCCACTCCTCACCTCAAGGAGATATCCACTATCACAATCCAGTTTGAAAGCCGGAACTTCTACACACTCGGTTTACAAGATCACCGAAAACTCTCACACTACACAAACACTATACAATCACACTTTACACACTAAGTGTAGGAACCTAGCCCGTGTCCTCCTCCTCAAGTGCTCGATTACAACCTCTCCCTAGGTTCGTCAATCGACGCCACTCCTATTGGATTTGACCCCGTCTCTCGCCTCACACTTCTCTTGGTGTACAAGTGTATTACAAGTGATTCTCACAAATAAAAGTTAAATACAATGATTTGTTCTAATTAACAAGTGAGAACACAATGAAGCTCACACTCACTAAATCACACCCCACAACCCATACTATATAGTATGAAAATATTAAGCTCAAATATGTGTGTGATAATAGTGAATGAAACTTAATAAATATAGCTAACTGAAATGAAAATGAATTAACAAGCTATAAGAGTTTAGAAAACTTCTCAAACAAGAAGACCAGTAGAAGATGATTCCAATAGGATTTGAAGGCCACTTCTTGTTGAAGAAAAACTTCTCTTGAAAACAGATTGATGAAATCAACTTTAAACAGCTCTTAAACACACTTAAGATTTTGTTAAACACAAAACTTGGATTTCTTAGATGTCTTGTGAAAGAGCAGCAATGAGGTTTATATAGCACCCCAATACAACAACAAAATCATGAGTAAAAGACCAAAAAACCATTTTGAACACAGCTATAAAAACTAGCCGTTGTAAAGTTCTGATAGTTTGGCGGTCGACCAGTCCGGTCGACCGCGAAGCTCAAAACCACAGAAAAACAGAAATTAAGGCTGCGGTCGACCGACGAAAATTTCGGTCGACCGGAAAAGTCTCTGGATGTTCTCTCGGTCGACCGGTTCGGTCGATCGCGAGCACAGAACAAATGAGCTCAGGAAAATACAGCTGGCGGTCGACCGCACCGGTCGACCGAAAACTGACATATGGCATATGACAGGTTTTTAGGGCTGTTTTGAAAATTCATTAAAAATATCAAATCACATCCAAAAATAATGAAACTTTGGGGAAAGTTTCTAAATAATGAAACAAACATGTTTGAAAAAGAATTTTTGGAAAATCAATTTTTGTTTGTGAAAATTCCCTGTTTTTGGAAAGTGTTCAGAAAACCTGTTTTTCGTGAACACAAAAATTGACATAAGCTTTGTAAATATGTATATATATATTATGTATTATATGTATATAATAAAGTATGAAAGAGCTGTAAACATAAGCTAAAAGTTATTGTAACAACGTTTGATGAAAAATCAATTATATGATAGAAAACATCAAAAATCGTGTTAAGTGTACATATATTGAGCTTAGATATAATCATACAATATATGTATGTGAACCAAACTAATACCTAGGTAACTCTATGCATATGAACTTGAATCTTTAACGCTTGATTGATGTGTATTGAATTACCTGTAAAGATAAACACAAATACTGGAAAATAGATTAGATATAAATTGTTTGACAAATCATCATCAAAACCAAAAGGGCCAACAATATATTGGTTGCTAAGGTTAGCGCTCTATTGTCAAGATTATGGAATAGTAGCTAAGTTTAGCACCTTGTTGTTGTGTTTAGCTCTATTGTTAGGCTTATTTGTTTGTTGTTAAGGTTGTAACAGTCCTCATTGTTTTGTTGAACTTAGGGAATTGTTGAGAAGATCACGGGGTTGTTGATAAGCTTATTTGTTGTTAAGCATGATTGTAAAGAAGGACGTGGCATGATACAAGGTTGTCTTATTAAGTTTATTGTTTTGTTGTTAAGATCACGGCGTGGCTGTTAAGCTTATTTTTTGTTTATTAAGGTTGTAAGCAAGATTGTAAAGAAGGATGTGGCATGATACATGGTTGTATTGTTGAGCTTATGGTTTTGTTGTTAAGCTCATGGACTTGCTGACAATGTTATTTGTTGGTTGTCAAGCTTATGGATTGGTTGCTAAGGTTAGCAATCTATTGTCAAGCTTATGAATTGGTTGATAATGTTAGTGCTCTGTTGTCAAGCTTATGTATTGGTTGCTAAGGTTAGCTCTCTGTTGTCAAACTTATGGAATGGTAGCTAACATTAGCTCCTTGTTGTAACGTTTAGCTCTGTTGTTAGGCTTATTTGTTTGTTGTTAAGGTTGTAGCAGTCCTCATCGTGTTGTTGAGCTTAGGGAATTGTTGAGAAGATCACGGGGTTGTTGATAAGCTAATTTTTTTTATTTGTTAAGATTGTAGCATGACTGTAAAGAAGGACGTGGCATGATACAAGGTTGTATTGTTGAGCTTATGGATTTGTTGTTAAGATCATGGACTGGTTGTCAAGGTTATGTGCTGGTTGTCAAGCTTATGGATTGGTTGCTAAGGTTAGCGCTCTGTTGTCAAGCTTATGGATTGTTTGCTAAGGTTAGCGTTCTGTTGTCAAGCTTATGGAATTGTTATCAAGTTTAGCCTTTTAGTTGCCAAGGTGATCAAGAGAAAAAGTTATGTGCTGGTTGTCAAGCTTATGGATTGGTTGCTAAGGTTAGCGCCCTGTTTTTAAGCTTATGGATTGGTTGATAATGTTAGTGTTCTGTTGTCAAGCTTATGTATTGGTTGCTAATGTTAGCTCTCTGTTGTCAAACTTATGGAATGGTAGCTAACATTAGCTCCTTGTTGTAACATTTAGCTCTGTTGTTAGGCTTATTTGTTTGTTGTTAAGATTGTAGCAGTCCTCATCGTGTTGTTGAGCTTAGGGAATTATTGAGAAGATCATGGGGTTATTGATAAGCTAATTTTTTGTTTGTTAAGATTGTAGCATGACTGTAAAGAAGGACGTGGCATGATACAAGGTTGTATTATTGAGCTTATGGATTTGTTGTTAAGATCATGGACTGGTTGTCAAGGTTATGTGCTGGTTATCAAGCTTATGGATTGGTTGCTAAGGTTAGTGCTCTATTGTCAAGCTTATGAATTATTTGCTAAGGTTAGCACTCTGTTGGCAAGCTTATGGAATGGTTATCAAGTTTAGCCTTTTAGTTGCCAATTTGATCAAGAGAAAAAGTTAGTGGGTTTCTCTCTGCATTAAATACATTCCATAGTAGATTATGTTCCCAAGACAGCCAGTATTATCACCTGTCTCCTTGCTATTCCCAGCTACCACGCAGCAATTAACCCTCATCCCTTCGCCTGTATCCATGACAAGACCATACGACGCAGCCATCAATCTTTTCATCACCACCATTCTCTACGCCAGGTTTGCGCACAAGATAAAACCCTTCTCTCCCCATCCCAGCCTCATTATCAACTACACGACCTTCGTTTCGAAACCAGAAGATCATGTCTCACGATGATAGCACGTGTATCTATTGCCATGGCTCGGGACATATCTTCCGGGATTGCCCTCATAGTCTGAGAGCAAACGCCTCCCCACGATTGCTCCCCGTTCTAGATAATGTCGCCAGCAAAATTCAGGAGCTTTCTACCTTCGCTCTCCTCACTATTGAGGTGGGTCTGCCATCTTTGGAGGAGCTCAGAGAGATGCTAGGGTATCGCTTCAACGTCTAGGATTGGACCTATGAGATCAAGCGGGTATCTGTAAATAGGTTCATGGTTAAATTCCCTTCTGATGAACTACTAGATCAAGCCGTCGAGCTCAGTCCTGTAAATCTTGGGTCCTTCGTGGGCAGATTCAGGCTTTGGAGGGAGGACCTCAGGCTAAGAACATTACCCAACCCCATGTTTACGTGGGTCCACCTCTTCAATCTCCCCTACCACCTCTGGGAGTGGGAGTTCCTCCAATCACTGTTCGAGGGCATCGGCCAATATGTGTACTGCTCCGCTGACGTCACCACGAAGATGAACTTCAAAGACTGCAGGGTGCTACTAGAGATTAGGGAATATTCAGATGTCCCTAAGAGGATTAGGTTTCGTTACACCTCTCCCATGGACCTTCGTCTGATGGAAGGTTTCGTCATCACTCAGATTGTAGGTCAAGACCGTGAGCAGTAGGCAAACAATAAGGTTGGTCCCATCGACATGTCTGTTGACCAACCTTAAAGCCAACAACCGCAGCCTTCTCGCGCTGACCCAGAATTGATTGAAGTGACTTGGGACGGTAGGCAAATGACGGTGGAGAAAGAGCTCTGGCAACGATTACTCTAGGCCCATGGTGTTGGGCTGTCTACCCTTCCTCGTGACAGGGGTTTCTCCTACGATTGCGCTTCGAGCAAGGGGAGCGGGGGAGGAGCAGTCGGCCCCTAGGTTATCATCAATTGTAAATTCCCATATGTTTTGCTTAACTTGATGATGATACGCTCTGTTAACAACCTATTAATTTATGATACACTTTTTGGAATGATTATACCTCTGTTAAGTTTAAGCTATTTGTTGTTAACCTTGTGGATATGCTGTTAAGGTTACCCCTTGTGTGTGTGATGTTAGTTTAGGAGCTTACTGTTTTGCGCTGTGTTGTTGAGCTTATGGTTCCTTGGCTGATAGGGTTACGGGGTTACTGTTCCTTTTTTATCCTTTTGGCTTGATGTTTGTTTTAATGTTAGTATGTTGTTAAGCTTTGTTGTTTGTTGATGAGGTTATGATTTTGTTGTTGAACTCATGGGTTTGCTGTTAATGTTATCCCTTGGGGGTTTGTTGTTAAGCCTTGGGCTTAGTTTGCGTTGTGTTATTGAACTTATAGTTCTTTGGTTTGTTGTTTGTTGAATTCTTGGGTTTGTGTTTGAGGTTACGGATTGGGTTTTAATTTTAATCTTTGACAACCACGAGCTAAACTTAACAAACAATCCATAAACTTAACAATACAACGCGAAACATAACAATAAATCGATAAGATTGACAACCAGACCTAACATCACAGATAGATCATAAGCTACCCTTGCGATGTTAACCTTATAATATTTACATGTATATTATTATTAATAAAGAATTGTAATATATCATTTACAAAAAATCTACATCTTAACGTTATCATCGTCAAGTTTTCCCGCATCTTTTTTCCTCTTCCTACCTTCAATCAGTAAATACGCTGCTAGCTTCGCACGAACCACCATGTGTTATGCTCTATGGGCGTGACGTGCAAGACATCTCTACCTTTGACAATCGCTTGTACGAACTGGTAGACATAGATCCCACAGTCATACCTGCACACAAAAACAAGGAACCATTGAGATCACTGTTGCTTTCAAACAAAACATAACAACAAACTCGTAACCTTAACAACCAATTTCCAACATTGAATTCCAACAAGGGTTTCGGTAAACTTACGACCCCTTTTACTCCTTGCATAGAACTTTGATTGGGTCGAATACGCTGCGCAATTGGTTCTCATTGAAGCCAGCTTTAATGTAGTTGAAGGCTTTAACGATTTTGAGCACAGGTTCCCAATGTCCAGATCTCTCCTTCAAGGAGTCGTAATGCCTAGCAATATCATTTTCAGCATCAAACTCCAGTAGATGCCAATGATCACCCTGGACAATGAGAACTAAGAGGTTAATACACCCTGCATCGACCAAGTGTTTGATGTAGATATCATGCAGTTCTTGGTAATCCGGTTTTGCCATATGTATCTGGTGCTACAATAAAGAATTAACCCGATCAGATTCCTTTTAGCATAGATTATGTGCTGAGCATAGATTATGTGCTGATAGGTAGGAGATCATCATCCAGACATAAACTTACACTAAACCAAACAGGGACCGCCCCAAATTTTATACTGGACGACGCTCTCTTTGTAGGCGTATAAAATTACCTATAGGTCCCTTATCACAGCTCGACGACGCCAATTCAACAAACGGATCATCGGGCGACGTATCCAAACAAAGCTGTTAGCCCACAACGCCGAAGCCAAGCGATATGCGACAAAGTGGATTAACGAGGCTAACGAACCGCACGCCAACAATCCATTCGCATGCGGAATGAAGCCAACGGTTCGGGGAGTCAACGAGTCGTCCAACCAAGAACGGACTCAGATGAATCGCGATCAAATCAAGATCAGTTTCGGACTCATACTCAGAAGTGGAATTACTGCCAAATTGGGAATCAAGTCAACAAATCGATTCTAGAACAAGTCAACCACACAAACCGAATCAAGTCCGAACAACGGAGAACCGGAAACACCGGAAAACAACCGAACGACGGAACCCAACACACCCGGGGGACTCGGCCCAAACCGAACCAACCCGGGGTGGCTCGGCCCAAGCCGAGCCACCCCAGGGTGGCTCGGCATGAGCCGAGCCACCCTGAGGTGGCCCGACTCCCCCCCTCTCTCTTGTGCACAAATGCACAGTTCAGAGAGGCTATAAATAGGAGAGGGGGTTGTTCATTTTGAAGGGTTGGATTTTGGAGGAGGCGAAGCCCTGCAGGATTGAAATCTCAGATCTAAACAAGATTCAAAC
>BQKN01000206.1:256792-269029 GCA_022839385.1 Asparagus kiusianus
GCGAAGCCCTGCAGGATTGAAATCTCAGATCTAAACAAGATTCAAACTTTAAGACTTCGAAAACTTGCTCATCCGGATCTGGTGCTCGGCGATCATCGACGCCAAATAAGGCAGGAGTTCGAGAGGACCGGATCGGGAGATCTACGTTACTATACTCCGGATCTAAGCTTGGTTCTTAGATCCCGAGCTTAGATCCGGAGTATAGTAACGTAGATCTGCCCGGATCTGGATCTAACGGTGGTCCACGGCAAACAACCCCGGCGCAGGCAAAGAACCCACCAAAGCGAGTGACCGCAAAACAGGAGCTCGCGATTCGTTCGACAAAGAAGGAAACAAGATGTAATTTTTCTTTATTTGTATTTTGATTTTTATTGTAACCGGCTCTTATAAAAAGACCGGATCTTTGTAACTCGATAAACGATTATTAAAGTGTACAATGATATCAACAATGAAGAAAGCAACGAATTTTCCCACGAACACTCTTATTTTCACGAACTAAATTAAGTGGCGTATCAACAAGCTATCATTGATACGGGTGTATCTTCTTCTCTGCTTCGGGAGCTTAGCGATCCTCATGGGAGCTTGAGGATAGGTGATTCTCATGATATCTTGAGAATAGAAGCGTGGTTGAAGCCATAGAGGACGGCGAAAGAAGTCAAAAGGAGCGAAACACAGAAGATCAGGAAAACAGGGTCGGGTTCTGGCCGGTCGACCGCGGCACCCATGCCGGTCGACCGGAAAAACCTGCACAAGGCAGGGCTTTGCAGAAGCGCTCTGGCCGGTCGACCGGACCAGGATTGGTGGTCGACTGGATCGCGATTTCTAGGTTTTTCCTGGTTCGTTTTGGATTCTGTTTTGACAGGGATTCCTGTTCCTTTTGGGTTTGTTTATTTACAAGATTGCCACCACGTTGTAAACCCTATAAATATGGATTGTTAGGGTTTCTAAAAAGGAGGAGAGGCCAAGATGTAGATCTAAAGGGTTTTAGGTCTAAGTGAGATCCTGATCAAAAGGATTAGGGTTTAGATTGTGAAGATCTTAGAGATCTTAGATCAGAGAGAAATTCTAATCTTTGTATTAGGGTTTAGAGAGAGAGTTGAGAGGTTGTTCTCAATTCTAGTGAGATTATGAGAGAGGGATTGTAATCTTTTCATACTCATAATCTAGAGAAGGTATTTTCCTTCGCCATATTGAATTGTTCTTGTGTTTTGGTCATCCTCTTCTCAAGCCACCTTTTGGTAATTCCGCGACCAAAGGGTGCTCGCACGGCAACTCGTATCAATCATAAGTTGACAATAAGTAATTAATAATACTATTGTTAAATATGCTAATGAATAAATACCAATCGGAAAGCTTACTGCATCATCCAGTCGCCCATCGCGTAATATATTGAGGATCTCAAGCCGGCTAATAGACCCCATTGATCTGGTGTACGCTTTAATAAAACTGCAAACAAGGACAAAACAAAAAGTATAGTTAGCAACTAATAATTAGCAGCAAGAACAAATCAATAACTGCAACAAAAAATCCTTAACCTAAACAACAAATCAATAACCATAACAAATAAACCCATAACCATAACAACAAACCCGTAACCTTAACATCAAACCCGTAGCCTTAACAACTACCCCACAACCTTAACAACAAATCAATAACTATAACAAAAAACCAGTAACCTAAACAACAAATCAATAATCATAACAAAAAAACCCGTAACCATAACAACAAACCAGTAACATTAACAACAAACCCGTAACCTTAACAACTAACACGCAATCTTAACAACAAATCAACAACTATAACAAAAAACCCTTAACCTAAACAACAAACAATAACCATAACAAAAAACCCGTAATCATAACAACAAACCCGTAACCTTAACATCAAACCCGTAGCCTTAACAACTACCACGCAACCTTAACAACAAATCAACAACTATAACAAAAAACCAGTAACCTAAATGACAAATCAATAACCATAACAAAAAAATCTGTAACCATAACAACAAACCAGTAACCTTAACATCAAACCTGTAACCTTAACAACTAACACCCAATCTTAACAACAAATCAATAACTATAACAAAAAACTCTTAACCTAAACAACAAAATCAATAACCATAACAAAAAAACCAGTAACCATAACAACAAACCCGTAAACTAAACAACAAACGTAAATACTTGAGATATGAGGTAAATACTTACTTGTTACATCTACAAATGCAAAAATGGTTAAGAGTTTTTCTCTCCTCTTCCGTCAGCAGCGCGACAACATCTGTTGTCACCTTATAATTATGTACAAATGTGTCATTGTCACCCAAAAACTTGATGATGAATCCTCCTGGAAAGGGAATCCTCTCGTTCAGCTTATTCCTGTACATTTCTTCTTCTGAACTCATAGGGGAACTCATGTGTTTTTCCCAGATAGAGTGGGGGTCACTTTGTAGCCGAGCAGGAGCCAACTCTGCTACCTTTTCCTGCACCTGCTCTTCCTCCTCCCCAACCACTTCTATTATAGCCTTGTCCCTTATGTTGTCTTTTTTTTCCTTCTTCTTCCCTTTAGTGTAAGGGGTGACTACTCACTTGGAAGGCTTCACCGCTCTTTTGCATCTCTTCCGTTTAAGGGGTGCAGCAGCGGCCACCTTCTCGCGTGCCCCCCTTGCATCCCACTTTCTCTTATTCAAAGCCCTTGAAAACCTAATAGGAGCATTTTCGTCATCAGTTGATGTCTCTATTGCTGGTGGAGGGGCATCCTCTGTTTGCTTTAATTCCATCCCAGCGTCCTCTCGCAGAGTGTCTGATTCCAAATAATCCATTCGAAGTATAAATATTAAGAAAACTTAGCCCCTTCTATCTAAACTTAACAATTTTATAGTAACCCTAACAACTGATGCCTAAACACATGATGAAAAAGTTGCTAACCTATACAAGTTTGCGTCTTCGTATCATATCCTATAGAAGGGACATCAACCGCCGACGTTATTTCCCTTCTAGTGTCCTCGCGTTGAGTGCCTGTTTCTGATAATATTTAGAGTATAAACAATCAAAAACTTAACAATCAATACGTAGGCATAACAACCAATCTCTAACGTATAGTGCACAAACAAGCTGATCTGTACAAGTTAGCAGCTCCTTCGCTGGCGGGGACACATTCTCTCCCTCATTTATTTCTACCTCAAGAGCCGTGTCAATGCGATAGGCCTCTGGTGGAGGTACTTCTCCTGACGGAGCATCTTCACTCTCCTTGTGGATATCAGTAAAAAATGGTTGTGGAGAGGCCTTCCCTGTTGGAGGATCCTCGCTCTCCTTATTAGCTTTATAAAATAATGATTGATTAACATCCCCCTCGTACTTTATATCAATGCCACCCACGGTGCCTGGAGTGTCTGATTCAAAAAATAAACAAATGAGCTTAGGTACTTCATTGTCAAAAAAAACATAGCATCAATTACATAACCCTAACAACTAACCCAGATACATAACAATCAATCTCTAACCTTGGCAATAAATCCCTAACCTTAACATTAGATCCGTAAAGTTAACAATAAATTCTTAACCTTAACAAAAAATCCATATACTTATCAATCAATCTTTAAACATAACACGCAAACGTAATTGCAAGCCACATCTAACCTGTACAAGTTTGCGGCTCCATCAATGAGCCGGACACCAATCCTATAGGGCTCTTATCCTTATATACAGAGAGGGTTCTGGATCGTGCTTCGCTTAGTTCCTCTCTCAGTCTTCTATTTTGAGCAGACAGCTTAGCCACCTTCACAGAAAGAGCACTTATCTTTACACGGTCTACAGCAATCATACCCTTGAATTTATTCTCGTTCTCGCGACGTAATGCTTGGTTCATTGCCGCGATGCTCTTCCAGTAGATAACTTGTTGAGGTCATTTCATTTGCTCAACTGCCTCATTTGGCTGCTCGACATCTTCATCAATATCCTGTAGCATCACATGTGCAATGGACAGATAGAGTATTATTAAAAGGATTAAAAAAACAAATGAAATTCATAATTGCTAAATTCTTACAACTGCATCAATTGGGATGTCGTCATCTTCTGCTCTCCTCTTCTTCTAGTGAAGAAGGTGTCTTGGGCCACGATCCCTGCCGGCGTCTACTACAACTGGTCCCTTAATTCTCCTCTTCTCTCTCTCTCTCATCTTCTCTTTCTCTATCCCATGCTCCTTCCCCCACAAACCTCCCTCGATTCTTTGAAATTGGCTATGTTGCTGTGGAAGATTTATCGTAGCTTTGCTTGCTTTAGCTACAACAGTGGCCAATCTTAAAGAACCAACAACCTCTCTAAGTCTCACCCAATTTGTGAGGGGAGGCCTCACCGTACATCTAACTGCTGGCTTCTTGATGCCGGTAAGTTCATAGTACCATAACTGCACATTAGAGAAATAAAAACTTAACAAACACCTTTATCCGCAATAATTAATAAGTAACCCTAACAATAAAAACGTAACCTTAACAACCAAACCGTAATATTAACAACCAAACCGTAATCTTGACAACCAAATTGTAACATTAACAACTAAACCCTAACCTTCACAATAAGTAATAAAAGACATGATTATTTACACAAACTAGAGGGGTAGACCCTTGCAGATATAAAGTCGTCTTCCCTAGCTCAGGACCCTTCAGTGCCCTCTCTATCACGTCAGATGTCTCACTGAATATATAGGTCCCCCAAGCAGTGTTATTGACCTATTCGATGCTGTCGACGTACTTGAATAAATGCCTAGGAACACCGGAAACACTGCTTGGACACCAAATCATGCTTAGCTGATAGAGGATCTATAGCAGGACAAAGTCATTCACATCTCGGCGATCAGAAGATAGTACCAGCTTCAAGAGCAGGTCCTCCACATTGCGTCCGGTGGGGCCTCCTTTGGGGGGAGCTATACTGCTGGAACCCTCGGCCTCAGGTTTATCAAAAAACCTGGACCAAATCCTATTTTTTCTTTCATGATTATGGTCAACATGAAACCCCTCATTGGAGAACCATATATGCTTAATTATCCACTCAATGTTGAATGAGCAGGCGATCTCTTCTCCATCATTCCTATTGGTGAAGATGAATTTTTTGATTTTCTTGTCCCACTGACTCAAAATGTGCTCAAAGGTGGGAAGATCGATACCAGGTGGGCCAAATTGGGCGTAGTGTCTGAATACACTATCTTCATAGGCCGCAAAATGCCTTGGCCCTATACGCATCACCAAATTCCGCATGAAGTCATGATAGGTACTGAAGCTGGCGGTGGGCCGCAACATAATAGTTGGCTTTGCCCTTTTTCTACATAACAAAAATACAAGACGAGCATTTTTGAGTATAATTAGTAAACATAACAACTATGCTGTAAACTTTACGGATAAAACAACAACCTTAACAATAACCCTATAACCTTATCAACCAAAACCTAATCTTAACAACCAAAGCCTAACCTCAACAACCAAACAACAACCTCAATAATAAAAGCATGAACCTCGCATGTTAACAGTAACCTCAACAGCTAACAGACACACGTAATTTTGGACCTTCCCACCAGACTAGGAGCATTATTGCATGCTGTCTAAAAATTACTACAGATAGCTTATCCCATCAAACACCATTGATGAAAGTTACAATCTGACAACTTTCAGAAGGTTATAATTTGAAGATTTTCACGTAGAAATCGATGAAGATTACAATCTGACGACCTTCACAATAACTAATGAAAGCTCTAATAAACGACCTTCACAATCAACATCTGGAGTTACAATTGACGACTCTCACATATCAATGAGCTAAAGCAAAGATTACAAAATGATGATCTTTGCAACGCTTTGATAGAAAGAGACTATAAATCGACGATCTCTTCAAATCAAGACGCGGAAGTCCTCCCCGCATAACAGCATCAAGACGCACCGCGTTCACAGCCACAGACGCAGCTCAGATCCAGCTACCAACACTTCCAACGTAGCTTCCAACGCTGCTAACGCAACTTCCAAATTGTTGCCAACGCATCTTCTAACGCTGTCAATGCAGCTTCCAAATTGCTACAAATGCAGTTCAGATCCAACTGCTAACGCTGCGAACGCAGCTTTCAATTGCTACGTCTGGGCTTCCAGACGCTGCGTTCGAATCTTCCCGAAGAGGAAGAACGTCTTCATCCCGATTTCACACAAGCAAAGGAAAGGAAAAAGTGGTTGAGGAAAAAGTGGTTGATGGTGCTGCTTCTGATCAAGAAGCCCACAACCTGAAATCTTTCTCTGATGAAGGAAGAGAGACTGAGAACGAGCATAATCTCCAGTCTGCCACAATAAAAGAATTGGAAGCCCGTCTCAATGCCATTGCTAACAGAAGTGAGCTCCAAGATGAGGGAGTTACCAGGCCCTATCCTGTCGAATGAGATGCAACCCCTTATCCTTCAAAGTTTAAGGTCCCGACGTTACAAACTTTTGACGGCACGGGATCGCCGAACCAACATATCTATCATTTTAAGTCACAGACTGGGAATATGATATCAAACGATGCCATACTGGCTCAATTGTTTATTGGCACCCTCAAGAGAGTTGCCTTTGAATGGTTTAGGAAACTGCATGCGGGATGTATCCAAAAGTGGGTAGATCTAGAGAGACTCTTCCTGTCAAGATTCTTTAAAGAGGATACAAAAGTCTCCATCCATACCATTCTCGCTACTAAGCAGAAGAAGAGGGAGTCTGTTAAAGCCTTCGTCAAGAGGTTCAGAAATATGGCTCTACGATGTTCGTCAAGTATGACATAGTCTACCTTAGTGGAGACATGTCGACACAACTTGTAGTCCGACCTTCTAGCACAAATGAGGGTTACAGAGTGTCATTTCTAGAGATAACTAATCTCTCAAGGCGAATAGGCTCAAAAGATTATTGCTAGGATCAAAGCTGAAGAACAAAGTAAGCATGATCAACCTGAGCAATCGGACCTAGCCCAATCTTCTCAGTCAGAAGAGGAAGATACTACAGCTACTGAACTCAATCCTCTTCAGTAGGATGGTGGGTCCAACAACTATCAGGTTAACAGTTACCTCTGATAGTCCATTTCCTCTAAATCCCCCTACCAATCTTCTTCAAGTAGGATGGCGGGTCCACTAAAACTATCACGTTAGCAGTTACCTCTGATAGTCCTTTTTCCCCAAATTCTCCCACCAATCCTCTTTAATAGGATGGCGGGTCCATCAAAACTATCATATTAATGACCACCTCTAATAGTTTATTCCCTCCAATTCTCTTACCAATCCTCTTCAATAGGACGGTAGGTCCACAAAACTATCATGTTAACAATTACCTCTGATAGTCCATCAACTTGCCAATCTTCTTCAATAGGATGGTGTGTACACCAAAACTATCACATTAATGGTTACCTCTGATAGTACATCAATTTGCTAATTCTCTTTAATAGGATGATAGACCCATAAAACTATCACGTTAACAGTTATCTTTGATAGTCAAACTCATCAGATAATGGCCTACCAAGTGATGTGTCTCTATTCCGACTTCATGGATAGTGCCCCACTAGGCGATGTATCTTGTCTACCTCTTTTTATTCCCTTACTAAGTCTTAATCAAGACTGGGGGTTGGTTACTTGGAATCCATTGGATTAAGAGTAACGAATCTTTCACATCGTCGAGTTAACATTACACTTCTGACGATCATCACCCCCACAGAGTATGCATGCAACTTGTATCACTCCTAATTTATCACGTTAACAATACACCTCTGATAATCAACTTATCAATCATTGACAATAGGATGATAAGTCCTCAAAATTGTTCAAATCGTAATCTTCCCCAGCAAGACACTAAGCTTTCAAAATCTTATTCAAATCACAAGTATCAAAATTCATTGTTTCTGGTGATAAACTCACTTAGCAATTCTCCCCAGAGAGATGCTAGTCCCTAAAATATTGTTCAAATCACAAGAACAAATACTTGTCACATTAATCCCACACCTTTGACAAAATCCACTTATCGACTCTCCCCAATAGAGCGATAGGTCATCAAAATTGCCCCGAACGTAATATTCTTTTTGTCACGTTAATATCACACCTCTGATAAATCCACTTATCAATCCTCTTTAATAGGATGATAAGTTCCCAAAGTTGCTCCAATCGTAACAAAATCCTATTACGTTAACATCATACCTCTAACAAATCAACTTATCAATCCTCGTCAATAGGATGATAAGTCCACAAAGTTGCTCCGATTACAACATTCTCTTATCACGTTAATATCAAAAACCTCTGATAATCCACTTATCAATCCTCGTCAATAGGATGATAAGTCCACAAAGTTGCTCCGATCGCAACAAATTTCTGTCACGTTAACATCAAACCTCTGACAACCAATCAACTTATCAATCCTCTTCAATAGGATGATAAGTCCCCAGAGTTGCTCCAACCGTAACACATTCCTATCACGTTAACATCATACCTCTGACAATCTACTTATCAATCCTCGTTAATAGGATGATAGGTCCTCAAAGTTATCATGATCGCAACAATCCACTTATCGACTCTCTTCAGTAGAGTGATAGGTCCACAAACCTGTCAAGTTAATATCACACATCTGACAACTAAATCAACTTATCGACTCTCCCCAATAGAGTGATAAGTCTACAAACTTGTCAAGTTAACATCACACCTCTAACGACACAATCCACTTATCGACTCTCCTCAATAGAGCGATAAGTCCACATACCCGTCAAGTTAATATCTCACCTCTGACGACCAAATCAGTTTATCGACTCTCTTTAATAGAGCGATTAGCAAATAAAATACTGTTAGGTTAACATCACACCTCTAACAGTCAAACCCCCAATGAACTTGTTAATCCTTTTTTAACAAGAATAGAAAGTTTTCATTATAAAATCCCCAATAGATTAAAGATTTTCTATAATTATCCTAGTGATAATAAAGAAAATTTCTGAATTTCACTCTAAGTGAAAATTCATGCCAAGTTAATATTACACCCCTGGCGCTTCCAACTTTCTTTCAGTGTTTCAAGTAACACAGAAAGAAATAATGACAAAGTCTACGTATTTAATATCGTAGCCAGTGATTATCATTAAATTAATAATCTCTGAATCCATACCTCGTACGTATGGGGAATTTTATCCTAAATCCTAAGTAGGGATAAGTCAACGCCTGATACGCGTTACTGGGTAGTCTTTGACCGTAAAAAGATAAAAACCTACGTATTCAATATCGTAGCAGGTTGTTATTAATAACACTAAAATCCATACCTTACACGCATCGGGGACTTTATCTCGATCCCTAAATAGAGATAAGTCTGCATCTAAAACATGTTGCCGGGTGACCCATTCCCGTAATAATGGCGAAGTCTACATATTCAACATCGTAGTACCAAAATCTATGCCTTTTATGCATGGGGGACTTTATCTCGATCCCTAATTAGAGATAAGTCTGCATCTAACACATGCTGCCGGGTAGCTTATTCCCGTAATAATGACAAAGCCTACGTATTCAATATCATAGCAGGCCGTTATTAATAACGCCAAAATCCATGCCTTATATGCATGAGGGATTTTATCTCGATCCCTAATTAGAGATAAGTCTACGCCTAACACGCGTCGTCGGTTAGTTTTTTCCCGTAAAAATGACCAAGTCTATGTATTTAAAATCATAGCATCAAGTCTAAGAGGGTTCATTCTCTTAACACAACGTTACATGTAAAACAGATTCAAATAATTCACATGCTAGCCCGATTCAAACGGTAGTCGGTAAAGGCTTATCAAATCCATTGATGGCTAAGGGTTTGCTAAAAATCCTATGAATATTTACGGGCCCATCAGCTGAATGGAGGTGAACCATGACGTGATGTTTAATAGCTTCTGCTCATGAGTAGCTTGTACCGTTGCTACAGTTTCTATTTGAAGCTCATCATCACATAGGTCCTGCGTGGAAAATTCCTTCAACCAAGATGCCTTCGAAGCGGGTGCAAAGAATAACTTCTTATGATAAGGAATCAATAGCTTCAAGATCAGAGTTGAGATCCAAAGTATTCCGAAAATTCGTCCCAGTCAACCGCGAACTTTCGAAAACTTTGGAGGGGGTTCTGTAGGCTGTCTAAAAATTACTACAGATAGCTTATCCTCATCAAACACCGATGATAGAAGTTACAATCTGACGACTTCCAAAATGTTACAATTTGAAGACTTTCATGTAGATCGATGAAAGTTACAATCTGACGACCTTCATAATAACTGATGAAAGCTCTAATCAACAACATTCACAATCAACATCGGGAGTTACAATTTGACGACTCTCACATATCAATGAGCTAAAGCAAAGATTACAAAATGACGATCTTTGCAACGCTTTGACAGAAAGAGACTACAAATCGACGATCTCTTCAAATCAAGACGTGAAAATCCTCCCCGCATACCAGCATCAAGACGCATCGTGTTCACAACCACGGATACAGCTCAGATCCAGCTGCCAACGCTGCCAACGCAGCTTCCAACGCTACTAACATAGCTTCCAAATTGTTGCCAACGCAGCTTCTAACGCTGCCAACACAGCTTTCAAATCGCTGCAAATGCAGTTCAGATCCAGCTGCTAACGCTGCCAACGCAGCTTCCAATTGCTGCGTCCGAGCTTCCAGACGCTGCGTTCGAATTTCCAGACACTGCGTTTGAACGCAGAATTCATGCCAGAACTCGGATTTTACGTTTGACTCGTTCAAACCCGAGCTAAATGGTTTCAAAACCGTTTCTCACGATCTGAGGGGATCACAACTCCACTCAGGAGTGATTTAAGGGGCGGTTACATCCCATTAGCCCTACTTAGGAGCGAATTAAGGGGGCAGTTACACCCCTTAATCCCCTATAAATAACTAAGAAATCAGCTTAGTTCGGATCCTTCTTTTTGGTAACAAAGAAGAGATCTTAGGGGGATTGCTAGATCTTTGGAGATCGGCAACATGAGCTTTCTTCATCCTTGGTTTATAGATCGATTTTGGTTAAATCAACTCTTTCATAGAGTTTCAAACTTTTTTAGAGTTCTAAAACTTGCTACGTAAGTTCTCCACAATGTCAAATCGTGAGGAGAAGACCACGTTCTAGTGAAACAAGACGTTCAGATCGTCAACAGCGAGCAAACTCGACGTGAGCATTCGAGTGAGGCACTCCATCGCCACCGTGAAGAACCCAGACTTAAACAAAGGGGAGAATCCAGATCATTCTCCGTTCTTTTGTAATCAGAAAATCCAATTGTAATTGAGATTAAAGGAATACAGATCAATTTTCCTTCATTTCTTTTTACTACAAATTTTCCACCAAACAATTATCAATCAAACCATAACCTTATCAACATAAAAATTGCGGTAAAAATTATCTTTTGGGTGCTGCCACGTGCTTCTCTTTTTCTCCTCTTTGTAGACTAATGAGCGCTCTAGTGGCATCGTTGGACGCGTCGGTGGTGCCGGTGCTGCCCTCTAGACGTTCGAGGGGGCCTACACTTAAATTTTGAGGTGGGCTTCTGGGCTAAGAATGGCTGGTTGCGATGTCCTCTAGAACATCAGCAATCGTAGCTCCAGCTTCAGATTCAGTCCACACTGCAGTTGTATGGGCTCTTTCTGAGATTTTAAACTGCTAGGCGTCATCGCTTTCGCTGTGGTCGACATGGAGGTTGGCTTTGGGGGTTGAATCACCGGCCATTTTGATCCCTTTGCTTTGATTCGGTTTGTGTTGGAGTCGGTTGATTTAGGGCTAGGGTTTTGAATTGGGTTTCTAGAATCGGTTTGCTTGCATAAGAGAGAGATGACAGGGTACGGACGAGGAGGTAACTCATAACGGGGAATTTTAAACGGAAGAGTACTTTGGGTATTTCGAGTGGGTTTAAACGGAGTTACGCCTGGGGATTCGTTTTGGGGGCTGGAAGAAAATCGCGGGCGATTTTGGGGGCAAAGCACCCGTTGAAAAAGTCTTAGGGAGGGGGGATGGGAGGAGGAGCACGTTTTCTTGTGTTTTGGGAGCTGGAAGTATTTTTCCCTAATAATAATATATAAGAAATATTCTAGAGGCTATTAGGTATACGGACAACCTTACTCGTTTCGTATAGTGAATCCATTAGAGAAGGCCAAGAAAGCACATTAATATTCTTTTTTTTATGACTCTCTCTCTCTCTCTCTCTCTCTCTCTCTTTCTTTCTTTCAGGGATGGATCAAATGTGAGAGGATACTTT
>BQKN01000206.1:277138-302868 GCA_022839385.1 Asparagus kiusianus
TCAGTCGCTGCTCGACGCAGCTCATCGCCGTCAAACGCAGCTCATCAGCCGCTGCTCGATGCAGCTCATCGCTGTCAAACGCAGCTCATCGCTGCCCAACGCAGCTCATCGGCCGCTGCTCAACGCAGCTCATCGCTGCTCAACGCAGCTCGTCTGACTTATTCAAACACGATCGTAACAACTCTGAAGCTGTTCTCAACCCACGATTTGGGGAATGGTTTACGTGGGTTGTTACACCCGATTAATGGGGTAACTAATCCCCCACTTAGGCGCGGATTATGGGGGCAGTTACACCCCCGATCCCCCTATAAATAACAACAAACTCAGTAGAGTTAAAGGAGGGGATTTGGGATAATCAGATCTTGAGAGGCTTAGATCGGATCTTCTGAGAAAGAGTTGGAGATTTAACTCTTTATACAGTCTGGGGAATCAACATCCAAGGGAGAATCCAGACATTACATATTTGGCTAATTAATCGAATCATTTTCGGTTCAAACAACTCTTGTTATCAGAGTTTGTTACTCGTTCTGAGTTACAATACTCGGCAAGAGTCATCAACTATAAAAGTCAGTTGTTCCAGCAAGTTGAAGTATTCAGATCGTCAACGAGAAGCAAATTCGACGCGAGCACTCGAAGGAAGCATCTCATCGCCACCGTGAAGAACCCAGTCTTAAACAAAGGAGAAAATCAAATTTATTTTCTTCTCTTTTGTACCCCGGAATTCAAATTGTAATTGAGAGTTGAGAGAGTTGTAATCATTCTTTTTCTAAGCAGTTAGAGAGAATAAAATCAAATACAATTCTTTTTACTATTCTTCTTGTTACAAAATTTCCAACGAACACCAACATTTAGAGGGTGTGTTGTGGGTTTACATTATGAGTGTTGTAAACGTTTATCGGTAAGTGTTGAAAACCGATTGTGTAGTATGAGTTGTGAACATTTTTGGTGAACGTTGAAAACCGGTTGAGATAGTGGAAATTCTCCTCGAGAGTGAGGAGCGGAGACGTAGGTCGAGGGTGACTGAATTCCATGATCATTTGTTTGCGTTTGAGTTTGTCATTGGCACATAATTTCCTTTTATCTTGTGCTTGCATGTTTATATCGCCTATTGACTATTTATTTATCCAACTTGCTAGGATATTTGTTAATAAGTTTCAATTTGGTATTAAATTGGATTAGATTAGCAAATACCCTATTCATCCCCTAGGGTAATTTCAAACTAGATCTAGATTCTAAAGTGTCCGACGCAAGGATAAGAAGAATAATCATCCACGGTTTGAGGCCATAGTTCCCCAGGCTCATTGCTACTACATACGACTAGCTGACTCAACCAAAACTATTAGAGTTAGAGAGTTTGCTCGCTACATAGGAGACCTTAGCTAAACAAATTGTTGTCATTTCAATAAGAAGTGAAGATAAGGCACTGTTCAGCAATAAGGAATGAAGCAAGTGGTATGCAAAGGCTGACTCAGATATGCAGCCACAGAATTCATACATCAGAAGAGCATGTCAGAGTGAGGGGTAAGGGAAATGCCAAACAATTCGGCCTGATGGTAGCTGCTATAAATACAGGAAGAAAGGCTACTTCATCAAAGGTTGTCATTATAAGAGAAGACCAACAGAGGACAATGCTTCAACATCGTACAAATGTCAAGATGATGAACAAGAATGAGATGCCCAAGCAACCATGACCATCATTGATGATGTATCAGTTGACGAAGAAGAGGTTGTTAATATAGCCTAGATCGTGGAGGAATCTAATTAGTCCACACATGCAGTAATTTCATATCAAGAAGAAATTAGCTACAATAAAAATTGGATCATCAATTCTGGCTATTCCAATCACATGACGGGAGATGAGAAAGCACATCAACATGACGGAGTACAGAGGGGGTCAAGAAGTTATGATAGTGAATAATTCAAGATTTCTTATCACACACATTGGAAAGATTGTGCTTACGCTGCGTTATAACTCGAATCGAGTATGAAAAAGAACCTTCTATCTATTTTCTAATTGACAACTTTCAGAAATTATGTGGCATTCAGCCCACGAGATGTCAAAATCTACAATAATTTGAAGTCCTCAAGAGAACTTGTTATGGATGTACAGAAGGTAGAATCTATCTATGTGATGTCAGTGGAATGAGCATATATAAATAAAGCCAGGAAGAAGAGATGGCTAATCTATAGCATGCTTGACTTGGCCATGTTAGCTATCACTAGCTCAAGATCATGATGGAGAAGTTAATTTTGAAGGGTCTTCCATATTTGGATATTCGAGGAGGGAGCATATGCGGAGGTTGTCAGGATGGTAAGGCGCATCAATTGCTATACCAAAAGTCACAGTTCAAAGCGAAGGAACCTTTGGAGCTTGTACACTCAGATGTATTCGATCAAGTGAAGCAATAATCAATCAACGGATTGTTGTACATGATCACTTTCATCGATAATTACACGAGATATTTTCGGGTATATTTTATGAAGGAAATGTCTGAAGCACTTTATTTAAGCAATTATAAGAAGAATTCAAAGTCGGCAAGAATATTTGTTGCCTACGTATAGACAACGGCAGAGAGTACACATCACATGAGTTCAACGACTATCTAAAGCAGCACAAGATTATGTGACAACTAATGTCCCTAAATACTCCACAACAAAATGGCGTAGCATAAATGAAGAATCATCATCTCGTTGAAATTTACAAAAACATGCTTCATGTCAAGAATGTGCCAGGATATTTTTGGGCGAAGTGTATCAAGACTGTGGCGTATATGATCAATCAGCTACCACAATCAAAATTGAGTTCATGTCATCCTTACAGAAGCTGTGGAATATCAAACCAATAGTAAGCCATATCAGAGTCTTTGGTTGTGTGTATAGACAGTCAAAATATACTTTCACTAAGAATCTAAGAAGTAAACACCCATAGGCTAAACACTTAGAATGGGCCTAAGGTTAATCCCACAACAAGCTGTATCAAAGGTCACCTGATGATTGAAGCAAACCTCGCCAAGCAACTTATATCGACTTAACCAAGTTAGACACGAGTCAACCCCCACAACACGCTTCAGATTATGTTGAAATGCGTCATCAGTCGGCCAAGCCTAGAGTCGAATTCTAAGCTAAATTCAAACTCATAGGTGAAGTTCGCCAACTAACGAACTTCGCCCACATAGACGAAGTCGTCCACTTCCAAAGAAGGCGCACCCACGTCCGAAGAGACCTTCATCCACGTCTTTAATGAACTTCATCGAGTCTGTGAAGTTCATCCAAATAGTCGTTTCAAAGATATTTTCAGGAGATAATCACTCCCCACTAACTTCTACTTTAATGGTCACTTAAACCACAATTAAGGGAACCATTAACTCTTTCTTTTAGCCTATAAAAGGAGAGGAGATCATCCACTTTAGACACACACATGCAGAGAGAAACATACACGCGCAAAGACATACGAGATTTATTACTAAGAGAAGACTAAGCTAACTTCCAAGCAATCTAATCCTCATCAACAACAACAGACTCATCGTCTTAGTTTGCGAGTCAACGAAGTACAAGATCAACACTCCATCGACACATAGAAAAGAACCCCAGAAAAAAATAAATTTTATTTTGTTTCATTAAATTTCTTTCTATTGTAATCTGTGTTAACTATAATACAAAAGAACCAAAAACTGGATAGGGACTCCACTGGAGATTTTCTTTTCCTCTGATGAGAAGATTGTGTCACACGCCGACACTAAGACCCTCCGGTCTTTTGCTGAAATGCTGGTCATTAAATTTGATCAAGCAAAGTTTGAGGAATCAATTTCGAAGAACAAAATCTTTGCGACAATAACTGTACACAATTGTCACAAAATTCACTGCAGTACGAATCTCGAGTCTAAAACAACCCCCGTGTGTGAAAAGGCCACCTTCGTCGAAGATAGTTTGGGCTTTGCTAGAAGCCAAACGAACTTCGCCAAGAATGAAGGGATTTCGACTCTCACTTTGAGCGAAGATCAATATGTTATCACATCTGATCTCGGGCTTTAGTCCTTGACTCCTTTAGGAGTTCGATTTAAAGAGTCTCGTGGCGTTCACTATGCTTCCCGAATAGAAGCAAAGAATGAGGGTTATTCCTCATCCAAATTTCCTCACAGGAATAACATCATCGTTCGTCATTCCGTTGGACAAACTTCTGGCTAATATCACCATAAGCGACGTTCACATTCCAAGGCCAAAACCAGCGAAGTTGACAATAATGATGACTTGAGGGAATTCAAAACTCTGAAGAGAGCTCGTCAATGTCAGCATTTTGTGGCCCTCAGAGAAGTGATCTCGGTAGTTCAAAAGAGTTACCAATATAAAGAAATAGTCTTCAACCGTCTTAGTCATGTTCCTGAGCTTTCAGAGGTTCGAACTAAATGACAGCAACACACTTGAAGGAGCAAAACACAATTGTTCACTAATAATATGACAAGTGTGACTTCTAGAGATGGCGAGAAAAGTACAGATAGCTCGCCTGATCCAGTATACTCTCCTGGCATTGGATCCATTCTACTAGAAGTCGATGGAGTATATTGTAACACCAGGCAAAGGAGAAGAGTGGCTATTTCTTTTGACTATTCCTCTATCTCAATGCGTACATCATAGTCTTCATAGTCTTCATCCCAGATGAATCAATCAACTTCCAGTGGAGCCAACTCCACCATGGCATCGAATTCAACCCCTAGTTCAAGTCAAGAACGACAATAGGCGATAGACATGGTAGGTCGAGAAGATATTCTGACTCAAATGGCGATTCAGAAGAAAGATTGAGACGAATGAATCGAATGACTGGAAGAGATGGTTAAGCAACTTCTATTAGCCTCTTGTCCTCAAGCAAGTTCTTCGAAAGGAAAAAGCCCATTTAACGAAAATCCTCTTGAAGATGATCAAGAACATCAAAATGATGCTGACTCTGAACATGCTAAGTTGGAAACTTCGCTACGTTCAAAGCCAAATAAGGAAGCTAAAGCCTTGGAAGATATTTAAAAGTAGCTCAACATTCTTTCTCAATGAACAGAGCTCAAGAAAGTTGGAATCACCCAATCTTATCTCATCGAATGGGACAAGGGTTCCTACCCAATGAAGTTCAAGTCACCAACGCTTCACACGTTCGATGGCAAAGTTTCCCCAGATAATACAGGTGTATCTTCTCTTCGGAACTTAATGATCCTCATGAGAGCTTGAGGATATATGATTCTTATGGTAACTTGAGAATAGAGGTGTAAAACAATACAATGGAATGCAGGTCGAAGCGTGAAACGAGACGGCGAATCAAAGAATCGAAGCATCCAATTTTCAGCTCGTGAGTCGACTCATACATGCACATGAGTCGACATATCAGGTTGAGTTGACTCATGTCTGTCATGAGTCGATTCACGAAACCCAGCCGTTTTATCAGAAGTTTCTGACCAATCAACTCATGCCTGTCATGAGTCGACTCACAAAACCCAGCTATTTTGTCAAAAGTTTCTGACCAATCGACTCATGACTGTCATGAGTCGACCCATGTGTCATGAGTCGACTTATATATGCACATGAGTTGACTCATTAATGGTTTCCTGGTTCGTTTGAATTTTTGTTTGCATGAATTCCTGTAGGTTTTAAGCTTGGTTATTTATCACTTTGCCATCCACGTTGTTACACATATATAAGGGATTGTTTAGGGCTTTAAAACAATCAAGAGAGATTAGATTGTATTGAAAAATTAAGAGAGATTGTTATTCAATTCTAGTGAGATTGTAAGAGATTGTAAACTATTTAATTCTCATAATTTAGAAAAGGTATTTTCCTTCACCACCACTGAATTGTCCTTGCGTTCTTATTATTTTCTTCTCAACCACCTTTGATAATTCCACGATCAAAAGTGCTCGCATGACGACTCATATCAAGTTGGTATCAGAGCGATCAGATTCTGTGAAGGGGGCATCCTGTATATGGTCCTGAATCGATCGCAATATAAGAAGTTAGGCGAGATCCTTATTTCATTGGAAAGAGTCTAGAAATTAAGGAAAAAGAAGATGACTAAAGAAGATAGCGCAGTGAGGCTAGATGCATTGGAGAAATAGATAGAGACAATGAGTTCGACTCTTACACAGCTCGTTATTATCTTCTAAGAAAAGGACAAAAAGGAGGAATCCTTCTTCGAAAGGCAAGAAAAAACTTATGGAGTCCGATGGAGAAGGTGAGGAATCTGATTCTGATAGGGAGGCCGAGATTGTCAAAACTATTCCACATCAAGAGGGTAAAAGTTACTACTAGAATTTAAAAATTGATTTTAAGGTGGAGATTCCTGTTTATGATGGGAGTATCAATGTGGAGAAGCTCGATGATTGGATCTAGCGTATAGAGATGTATTTTACTCTCTATGGATATTCATCCAAGGAGAAGATTATGTTCGCGACTTTGAAGCTTTCAGGGCATGCGTTGACATAGTGGAAATCCTACTGCAAGCAGGAGAAGAAGGCGGTGTCATGGAATAAGTTTAAGGAGCTACTGATAAAGCAGTTCCATCCAGTGGGTTTCTTGAGGAGCGTTGGTACAAGTGGTACGGTTTATGCCAAAGATTCAATCAGACAGTTCAAGAATACATGACGGAGTTCTAGCAGCAGACGATAGTTCTCAACATTACGACAGAGGAATATTCTATCTTTATGAAGTATATGGCGGGTCTGAATGAATATATCCGAAAGGAGATGAAGTTTTTCATAGTCGAGTCCATGGCAGAAGCGAGTGTGAAGGCCATTTCCATTAAGGGCAGGCAAAAGAAGGGTAGCAAAACGAAGGGAGACTCCAAACAGACGGGAGGCAAGTCAAGTGGCTCTCAGCCTAAGGAAGAGAAGAAGAAGGGTGATTCTGGGAAGGCAGGATTGATATGTAATCACTACAAACATACAGGACACGTAGCCGATCGTTACTGGGAGAAGCATCCTCATCTGAAGCCAAAAGTATTAAAGAAAAAGGAGGAGAAGAAGGCATATGTAGTAGTTCAGGGTCCAAAGGAAGTTCCCGGGATGACAACACCTAATAGCAATCTCAACCTTATGGTAGGGAAGCAGACTACGACGGAGGACAAAGACCCGAGGGAGCCGCTCTTTGTTTTGAAATTAAAGGTCAAGACCAGCTTGGTTGATGCCATAGTGGATCCAGGGAGCCAGAAGAATTTGTTATCTGAGGCCTTGGTTCAGAAGCTGGGATTGAAGACGGTTAAACATCCAAAACCTTATCCTTTAGGGTGGATTCAGAAGGAGGCGGGATTGAGTGTAGTCAACCAATGCACTTTCAGATTTACACTCCACGAGTCGTATATTGACGAGGTCACATGCAACATCGTTCCGTTAGATGTTTGCCAAGTAATACTGGGCAATCCTTATTTATAGGATAGGTTTACGGTCTAGATAGGCGAGCCTAGAAGTATACATTCACCAAAGATGGCGAGCAATTCATCTTTCGTTCGACATCTCTTCCATATGAGACGAGTTTGGTGACAGTGACTCAGACGAAGAGAATAGTGTATGCGAGCAAGAGGTTTATATTGTTAGTCATTAGGCCTTATGAGGAGCAGCTGAGTAGGGTGTGTTTGACTATCTTGAGCAAGTTTCAGGAGGGAGAGCTTGACAGGTTGAAGGCCAAGTATGTGGACTTGTTTTCGGAAATCACAGGACTACTACCACGGCAGGTTCAGGGGCTTTTGGAGACATGAGTGATCATGTCGAGTTGTTCCCTTGCGGGTCACCAGTGTTATTGGTGCCCAAAAAGGATGGAGGTTGGCGCATGTGCGTGGATTACCTGGCACTCAACAAGATAACCATCAAGAATCGATACCCATTACCTTGGATTGATAATCTTATGGACCAGTTAGAAGGGGCGAGGTTTTTCACGAAGCTGGATTTGAAGTTTGGTTACCATCAGGTGAGGATTCAGGAGGATGATACTTGGAAGACTGCATTCAAGACCAAGCAGGGCCTGTTCGAGTGGTTGGTGATGCCGTTTGGATTATGCAATGCTCCGGCTACCTTTATGAGACTTATGAACGATTTGTTACGACCTTTTATAGAAGATTTTATGATAGTTTACCTCGATGATATCTTGGTGTACAACAGAACCTGAGAGGAGCATCTTGTTCATATCGAGAAGGTGTTTGAAATGTTGCAGAACGGACAGCTGAAGCTTAACAGGAAGAAGTGCGAATTCAAGAAGGACGAGTTGGTGTATCTAGGGTTCATCATGGGAAAAGGCTAGCGGAGGATAGATCCAGGCAGGGTGGTGGTGATCACAAAGTGGCCGACACCTAGGACAGTGATGGAGGTGAGAAGTTTCATGGGGGGCTTGCTAGTATTTGCGCAAGTTCATTCAACATTTCTCGACTTATGCGGCACCTTTACATAGCCTTACGAAGGTGAAGGTTCAGTTCGAGTGGGGTAGGACGTATGAGGAAGTTTTTTAGTTATTAAAGAGGAAGATCTCGGAGGAACCGGTATTGGCATTACCAAATTTACAGAGGACCTTCGAGGTAGAGACCGACGCTTCTAGTTATGCTATGGGCACTGTGTTGATTCAGGATGGAAAGCTGGTGGAGTACCATTTAGAAATGTTTATGGGTGCTATTCAGAACTACCCTACCTACGACAAGGAGTTTTATATACTTTATCAAGCAATCAAGCATTGGTGGGTGTATTTGTTAGGAAAGGAGATGGTTGTGCACTCAGATCGCAAGTCATTAGAATTTTTACATGCCCATACGAAGCTACAGCAGGCATGGCACATGAAGTGGATGTCCTATATGATGGCGTTCAATATCATCATTAGGTAAAAGAAGGGGATGACGAACAAGTTAGCTGATATGTTATCTTGCCCACTCGTGAGAGCTCTCTCGGTGGCAATGCGCATTCAGCCCTTGGTTCTTTTGGAGGATGTATAGATGTACACATCCAGCTGAGATTTCAGCAGTGTGTTCGAGCAGGCGAAAGCTTGTCGAAAGGGGAGTATGAGATTGATACAAATGGTTTGTTGTATCGAGGGACGTTGCTATGCATTCTGGAGGATGGCGACCGATTGTAGTGGATTCGAGAAGCTCATACATCACGTGTGCAAAGTCATTTTGGGATTCAGAAAACGCTTCTCAATCTATAGCGCCATGTCTTTTGGACGAAGATGTTAGATGATGTCACTAAGTATGTTGGAGGGTGTAAGCTATGTTGCATATCGAAGCCTTCTAATAGGAAAAGGGGATTGTATCTACCATTGTCGGTACCGTCGAGACCGTGAAAGAGTATTTCTATGGATTTCTTAGGAGGATTACCGATGACTAAGCGCGAGAAAGATTATTTTTCGTTGTGGTGGACCAGTTCAGCAAGATGGTCATCTTGGTTCCTTATAAGAAGACCGTGACGGGAGCGGATGTGTCGTAATTATTCTTTGAGCATGTGTGGAAACATTTTGGGTTGTCGAATTCGATTATTTCAGATCAAGATAGCCGGTTTCTCGGACACTTTTGGGATTTTTCGTAGAGCTTGATGGACACTAGGTTGAAGAAGAACACGACTTTTCATCCACAAACCGATGGACAAACAGAGGTATCGGACTATGGTACATATGTTGAGAGGATACAATTCCAAGCATCCTAAGACTTGGGATGAGATCTTGTCATATCTTCAGTTTGCATTTAATCGGGCTATTCATGGATCTTCGGGAAAGTCACCGTTTGAGACTTGTTATGGGTTTTTACCTCCGAGTCCATTTGATCTCGTGTTTTCCAGTGAAGCTACAGCCAACGGCAAGGAAGGGAGTGAGAGACAACATGCTCAGTGATTTCTAGAGAAGATTACACATATTCATGCCACGGTTGAAGCTCAGTTAAAGAAATCATAAGTCAAGTACAAGGCGAAGCATGACCGGCATCGGGTTCCTTGTAATTTTGGCATAGGCGATATGGTATGACTGAAATTGAGTAAGGAGAGGCTAAAGGGAGAAGGGAAGAAGTTGAAACCTATACAATATGGTCCGTTTTGGATTCTCGATCAGATTGGTGACAACACCTTCGGGCTAGATTTGCCACCTTACTTATGTATTCGGTGATCAATGCTAAGTATTTGAAGTTGTTTGAGCCTCCATTGCTGGATGATGAAGGTGACAACAAGATGATCTTGCCATATGTTGAAAACTTGTGGTTTGATAGAGAAGAGCCGCTGAAGGAAGATTGCATTTTAGAGCGAAAGACGATCATGATGAGGCGGAGGACAAAGGAGTCGTTTCTCATTAGACGTCAAGGTCAGGTTCCTAGAAAGGCTAAGTGGTTCAACATGGAAGGAGGAACTCACGAGTTTCCTCAGCTGAAGTTCTAACTTGAACGAGACTTCAAGTTCCTAAAGAAGGGAGCCATAATACGGGTGTATCTCCTCTTCGGAACTTAGCGGTCCTCATGAGAGCTTGAGGATAGATAATTCTTATGGTAACTTAAGAATAGAGGTGTAAAATAATACAGTGGAATGCAAGTCGAAGCATGGAACGAGATAGCGAATCAAAGAATCAAAGCATCCAGTTTTCAGCCCGTGAGTCGACTCATACATGCACATGAGTCGACTCATGCCTGTCATGAGTAGACTCACGAAACCCAGCCGTTTTGTCAGAAGTTTCTAACCAATCGACTCTTGCCTGTCATGAGTTGATCCACAAAACTCAGCCGTTTTGTCTGAAGTTTCTGATCAGTCGACTCATGACTGTCATGAGTCGACCCATATGTCATGAGTTGACTCATATATACACATGAGTCGACTCATCGATGGTTTCTTGGTTTGTTTGGGTTTATGTTTGCACGAATTCCTATAGGGTTTGGGCTTGGTTATTTACCACTTTGTCATCCACGTTGTTACACATATATAAGGGATTGTTTTAGGGTTTTAAAACAATCAGGAGAGATTAGATTGTATTGGAGAATTGAGAGAGATTGTTCTTCAATTATAGTGAGATTATGAGAGATTATAAACTATTTAATTCTCATAATCTAGAGAAGGTATTTTCCTTCACCACCACTGAATTATCCTTGTGTTCTTGTTATTTTCTTCTCAACCACCTTTGATAATTCTACGATCAAAGTTGCTCGCACGACCATTCATATCACCGAACCAGTATATCTACTATTTCTACTAGCAAACTAGAAATATAGTGGGTAACGATGCTATTAAGGAATGTCTTTTCATTGGCACCCTTCAGGGGGTAGCCTTTGATTAGTTTCAAAATTTTCCCGAGGGTTCAATCAGATCCTACATGGGTTTAGAATCAAAGTTCCTCTCTCATTACATGTGGAACAATCTGATATCATCGTGGCCAAACTCCTTTTCAAGAAACAAAATGGGAATGAGACGGTCATGGAATACATTGAAAGATACCGTAAGTTGACATTGCGATGTCGAGATATGCCTTTACCAATGCTCTTCAAACTTGCCGGTACAACTTCATTACATGAATTAAAGCACACATGGGCGCTGTCACTTCTCACACCTAGAAAGATTTGATAGAGCAAACTAAGATAGATAAGAAGTCATCAAAGTATTTCAACAAATTTGAACCTCGCACCAACTTCAAGGGCAACAAAGGCAATCAAGGGCAGACATCACAATCGAAAGCCAAAGAGACTTTCACCGTTGGAGTCCAGAATTCCAATAACAGCCAACAAAGAGAGCCAAGGAAGAATATTTAGTGCAATTATTCGTTCAAAGACGAACATATGGTCGCCATCTTCCATGTCCTAAACAAAGAAAATCACTTGAATCTTCCAGAAGCTCGACGCCCGAAAGAGGTTGAAAAAACTGATGACCTTAACTACTGCCTCTATCACAGAATGTTGGGACACCCAATGAAGAACTGCTATATCCTCAAGGATAAGATCTAGATATTCGTTGAATCAGGAATTCTTAAGCTCAAACCCGAGCAAAAGAAAGTCACCGCTAACATGGTGACCCTCTAATTTAGTTCTATGCCAGAAATTCAAGCCCAAAAATGGCATCATCCCCAATCCTATCGCATGAATGGAGGTGGTTAACTATGACCGCCAAAACCAGCAAAGCTAAGACTTGATTCCTCTTACCACGGCAAGGGGAGAAATAATGTGGGTATATCCCGACCTTCTTCAAGATGAAGATTAGACTCTTCAGAAGCCTAAGAACAAGCAAGAGATGAATACTTGCAACGCCATCTCCGCAATTATCGAAGAAAATTCTTTGTATATCACTTTGCTCACTGACTCAAAGGGAGAAAAAGTAGCCATGACAGGGACAATATCCAGTAAAGATTACCTTAGGGATTACAATCAGCCAAGAACTTCCAAACAACCCGACTAACCAAACAAAATGAGACCCTATTTGATAAAGCCTTACAGCGTCCTCCAAGTGATCATAAGGCCCTAATTAAATATGATATCATGGCACAATTAGCCAACATTCCAACTTGTATTACCTTATTCGAACTACTGTGTTTGTCCAAGAATAAGAGAGAGGCTTTGAAAGAAGCCCTGAATGACAGAGAGGTATTTCTCGCCTACATGATCGAACCCCCCCTAAGACGAAGGGCCTAAGCGATGCTATCAATGCCAAAAGCAAATGCCGCACATTACCTTCACCCTAAAAGATATGCTAGTCAAGGATCATCATCGCAACCGACCCCTTTACTATACTAGGTATATAAGATCGTCAAGGTTTGAAAGGATTCACATCGATTCAGGCTCCGCGCTGAGCATAATTCCACAAAGATTCTTGAGCTTCTTGGGAGTTCTCCTTCACAAGCTCTCAATGATGTCTACAACCATACTTGGAGATTCAACTCCATCAGTAGCCGATCTCTTAGAAAAATCAGTCTTAAATGTCAGATTGGAAACATGAAGGCAGAAGTGACTTGTTATGTTATCAACGTCGAAACACCTTACAATCTTCTGCTTGGACGATATTGGATCCACTCCAACCGGATCTTCCCTTCAACACTTCATTAGTGTTTCAAATACATTGATGAACAGGGAGTCCAACAGAGAGTCAATGCTAAAAAGCATCCTTTTAAGGGGGTGGAGAATTACTTTACTGACTCTCTCTTGTATGATGAAAGTTAGACAATTGAGATTGTCCTTCCTAATGATGAGGATAGCGGTAATGAAGTAGATATTGAGCTAGATCCTATTGATGATTCAGTTTGGGAGATAGATCCACTTGTAATTACCTTAGAGGACCTCTGTATCGACCAATCTGTCGATGGTCAAGGCGATTAGATCTTCAATGAAGAAGAGTTTGCTTATGACCGCTCTTTAGACTCTAAGTTTAAAAACTCAAGAGTCAAAAATCTGATGACCAAGTTAGCCTTAGAACCAACATTGCGCATGCCAATAAATTAGTCATACCACACTCACAAATAGCTGGACAACTCGAAGGATGCTATCTTCATGGTTTTGCCTAGTGGGAACACTTTGAACTCAATCATCTTCAAAAATATTGAGTCACAATCTCATTTATAGAACTCTGATGAAGAAGCTAATACAACGCCAGAATTCTCCTAGTATAGCCAACAATGTCAACAAATTATGGCAAAAATAGGATACAATCTCACTACAAAACATGGGTTGAATTTTAATAGAGGACTACGAGTCCCTTTGATCCCCTTTACACCAGAAGGTCAAGCTTTTAATTATTACAATCGAACCAGACAAGGACTCGGTTACATCTCTCCAGAAGTCAAGCCACAAGCAGGACCAACATCTGACGACCTTCTAAGTAGTTCTTTAGACATGTCCACAACTAGAATTCTGATGTTAGCCTTGGAACCTTATGCAGTGAGTTCACAATCAACATGGTTTTATACAGCCTAACCATAGATCTTAATGAATTCGAGGTGTTCGAAGATCCTGAAGACGATTCATGGGCAAAGGACTTGAGAAGCAATGGGAGTCACATTTCAAAGTCAGAAAACCACCCACCAAGGATAAAGTAGTTTAAATCACCATAGGGGATGAAATCAACTCTAAGCCCATCTTTATCAACGAAAGTCTATCATCCACTGAAAAGTAAGAACTCATAGTTCTCCTCCAAGAGTACATTGATGTCTTTGCCTGGAGGTATGAAGACATGACGGGTCTAGACCCCAGTGTGGCTGTACATCGTCTTGGCATCAACCCTAGCATTAAGCCGGTCAAGCAACAACAACGGTACTTTCATCCTGAGTTAATGGAACAAATAGAGAAGAAAATCGGCAAGCTTATTGAGTTATCCACGAAGAACAACATCCCGATTGCTTGGCCAACATCATGGTAGTGATGAAAAAGAGCGGTAAGATCCGAATCTACATTGACTTCCATGATCTCAACCTCGCCTGTCTAAAAGATGAGTTCACTCTCTCTATCACGGATGTCATGGTCAAAAATACGTGCAGGTTTGAGAGAATGTCTTTCATGAATAATTTCTCTGGATACAACGAAATCAAAATGCATCCTGATGATACAAAACACACAGCCTTCAGAACACCTTTAGAAGTATACTGTTATACAGTAATGTCTTTCGATCTAAAGAATACTAGAACTACCTACCAATGCACTATGAACACGATATTTCATGAACATTTACATAAAATAGTGGAGTGCTACATCGATGATCTTGTGATCAAAAGTCATCACAAATAAGACCACGTTGGTGACCTAAGAACGGTATTCGAAGTCATGCAAAAACACCAGCTCAAGATGAATTCAACCAAATCCTTCCTAGGCGTATAATCAGGCAAATTCCTTGGGTTTATTATAACATCCACAGGATTACACGTCAATCCCGAAAAAGTGAAGGCCATTCAAGAGATGCTACCTCCGAAAAACCTCAAAGAGTTTAGAGGTCTACAAGGACGATTAGCCTACATCCGAATGTTTATCGCCAATTTATCTAGGAAATGTCAACCATTCCAAAGACTCATGAAGAAAGGTGTTTCATTCGTCTGGGATGACACCTGCTAAGAAGCATTCAACGAAATCAAAGCTTATCTCACAAAGCCACCAACGCTAGCCGCACCAATATCGGTAAACCATTCTTGATCTATGTTAGGGCTATAGATCATTCATTCAGAGCACTTCTCACTCAAAAAAAAAGACAATGGCTATGAATAAGCCATCTACTACCTCACCCAGACTATGATCGATGTCGAGCATCGGTATAACCCATTCGAGAATGAATGTTTAGCATTAGTCTTTGCAATTCAAAAAATACGGTACTACCTCACTAGCCAATCCATTCACATCATTTCAAGAGTCAATCCTTTATGAATAGTCATGATGAAACATGGGCCATCGAATTCCAGGTTAGCAAAATGGGTGATCCTACTATCACAATATGATATGACATTCATATCGTAGAGAGCAGTTAAGGGTCAAGTAATAGCCGGTTTTCTAGCAGAACATCCTATTCCCAAGTCTTCCAAGCTCTACGAAGATATCCCGGATGAAGTCATTAATTGAATGATATTTTAGACTACCAAATATGACAACCCTACTTCAACGGTGTGTCACGACGTAACCATAAAGGAGCAGTCATTGCAGGAGTAGGGGCAGTGCTGATTGATCCCTATGGACATGTCCTCCCTTGGGCATATTCATTGACCAAGCCATGCTCCAACAAAGTAGCCGAGTATAACACTCTTATAATCAGCCTACAACTTGCTCAAGATATGGATGCCAAATACCTTGAAGCTCACAGCGATTCTAAACTAATTGTGAATCAGATCAAGGGAGAATACGAGGTCCACCACAATGACCTCATGCCTTACCATAAAGCGGCAACAATGCTTGCTAAATCTTTCGAAGGCTTCTATATTAGCTACATAGCTCGCCTTAAAAACACTCATGCGGAAGCTCTAGCATCCCTTGTAGCCACACTTTCTTTGGTGCCCAAATCTACCCGGTGTATCACCATGGTTAGCCATTAAATACGCTCTCCGGAGCAAATTCTTAAAGCCAATGAAGTGCATTTCAGGTCAACTCACTTCGAGGGTAATGATTGGTGGTTCCCAATCATTGACTATGTCTTGCATAGGATACTACCAGATGATCCAAAGCAAGTGGCCTCGATCCAAAGAAGAGCTCTATGTTTTTCTATGATTCTGCCACATAGACTTTATACTGATGATCTTTTGATAGTATTTTGCTCCGATGCTTATCACCAAGTGTAGCTCGAGAAGTGTTAAAGCAAGCCCATGCTGGTGCATGTGGAGCTCATTAACAAAGTCCCAAACTTTAAGACTGACTTTATCGTCTAGGCTACTACTGGCCGACAATGATAGCAGATGTAGTAGCATATGCTAAATGATGTCATATATGTCAAATCCACACTGACTTCCTACATCAACCTCCGGAAGAATTGCATCTAACAGTTGCCTCTTGGCCATTTGAAACTTAGGGCATGGACATCATTAGGCTAATCAGCCCACCGTCCACCAAAGGTCATCAATTCATCCTAGCCATCACAGATTACTTCTCCAAATGAGCCGAAGCTATTCCCCTCAGAGAAGTCAAGACATCTCAGGTGATAAAGTTCTTAAGACATCATGTGATTTATCGATTCACATTCCTAGATGAATCATTCACGATAATGGTCCACAATTCATCAGTCGATCATTCTTTAAATTCTACAATAAGTATAGAATCCAAGATGTGGCTTCTACATCATACAACCCAGCTGCTAATGGTCTAGCTGAAGGTTTCAACAAAACTATCATCAAACTTCTGAAGAAGTTCATCTCCTCCAACAAACGATATTGGGACGAGAAACTCGAAGAGTGTTTATGGGCTTACCGAGCAACATTTCGTACTCCCACTGGCTCCACGCCATTCTCATTAGTCTACGGATGCAAAGCCATGATCCCTTTAGAAATTTAGGTACCATCATTAAGAATCATCATCGCTGAGAAAATGACAACTGAAGAACATTATCAAAAGCTCCTCCAAGAACATACGATGCAAGCGTCACCAAGATGTTTGAGACTATAGAAGAGATCATCATCCTCGCAACCATCACCATTGTCATAGGCACATCCACAGGTACAACTTCAATATCGGTAGATAAAAACCTCCGGCTCATTAAGCGTAGCTGCAGCTTCGCTTGGACCTTCATTAGAATGAGGTTTAGGGCTTTGTGGCCCTTCCCTTTCAACTCCTGCCAGCACGGGAGAAATTGAAACGTCGTCATCATCATCAGAAACACCATGAACAATTAACCTTTACCGTATTAATAAAGCAGGTGCTGGTGCAGGAGCCTCAGTCATTTCAAAAGTAGGTGCCAATGCCAAGACACCGGAAGCGCCCGCAAAATTAGTGACTCGTTCAAAACCACAACTCGCAGGAAAAGGCATAGACATCGATTCACCTTAAAATCATATTCATCATCTAAGCTTTCAACGTCACAAAGATCGTCAGCATCTTCGGGCTTGGTCAAGTTGGTATCAGCGTCATCATGCCCATAATCTACTTGTTCCTCTTCGTTATCTAGAGGAATGGGCTCCTTACCTACATAAAAGAAGCGCATCAGCTAAACACATTTTAAGATGAAAGTTATGAACATGTGAATGGAAATCACTTGAAGAGTCAACCCTAGGTTCTTATACTAGGACTGTAGGAGACTCCTCTCTAGTCCTTGAAGAGTCTCTAGGCGTAAGTTTAGGCTCAAGAGATGCTAAGTGCTGCTTTTTCAAAGAAGGTAGAGGAGGAGGAACATGTAATAGCCTTATTCCTTTACCTCGTCCCCTATCAGGTACTCCTTTCTAAATTGCTGGCTTAGTCGGCTCTCAAATGTTGATACCGACCTATCTTGGAGGAGTAGGGTGTTCAGCTAGCTCTTTCCGACATTCATCTGGTAAACCTTCTGCCAAAATTTCTTGAAGTCCAGGAGCTCTGCTCTTTGAACCCTTCCAGGATAGTTCCTTATACCGTCGAGTGATCCAATACAAACTAGTTTTATTCACCTGAAACTCAGGAGGAGGAACAACCATCTCGCTATACCACTTGCAAAACCCCAACGTCATGTAAAAGTTGGGCATGTGAGAGGAAGCAAGAACCGAGCCCCTGTATCCCCTGCAATAAAGTGATACCAAGCACGAGCTCCATCAACTAAGCTCCCTATCCATAGCAATATTGAGTTTGGATTCCCAACGTACAACTAATCATAGCCTAATTGATGAGCAAATTGGCATGGCTAATAGGGTTCGATGTAGCACTCCATACCATTCAACCTAGCTACGAGGTGACCTAGTCGGATGTTTACCAACCAGTCGAAACACCCACTAGGCAAGCAAGTGAAGTGCTCGCTACTCATACCGTCTTTAAACTCGTCCCCAAGACTAACACCATCAATTGAGGGAAAGCAACAGTAAAGATGATAACGGTTCTTGTTCTAGAGAATCCTAGGAACCCCAACAAGGTACTTAACAAGCCATTTCAAAAGTTCGTACCTCTGAAGCAAGGCAACATTCCCACTACCAGGCATAGCGGCTGACTGAGGGCAGTGCTGAGTGAACCATATTGCCAAATATGTATACAGTAGATCTACTTTAGGATTAGGTACTTGATTCCTCAGGCAACAGTACCCCTGTTTCAAATATTCAATGGCCAGTTCTCTTAGGTCATGATGAATGCAGCTCGCCATCGTCAGTAGAAGAGCTAAGTTGTACAGAGAGGCCAACAACATAGTTGGGAATAGCACCTTAATCGAGATGTAATCTTTCAACCGAGAAGGCACGACACAACCCTTCAGCCAAATAGAGAAGAACCATACAAGCAATGCCAACTCATATATTGTCTCCTTTGCCTGATGATAGAAACTCTCAAATTGGTCACCGATAAGAAACCCACACACGTCAGTGTCAGCAGTGTGCAACATGGAGCCATCTTTGAATATGTGAGTCTTGACATCAACATCTATGGCTAGAGTAATCGTGCCCACATTTCCCTTTTTACTAACATTGGGAAATTAAAACTCTGCCCAAGAAACACAAGGTATAGTATGGTCATGTCTAGTGCTCTCAGTAGTCCTCTGGAAAATGAGGAAGTGGCAGACTAATTCTTGAAAAACCTCTGCAACATGGGTAGTATGAGAGTAAATACTCAACTCTTTGTTAGTAGGAAAACACTCCTTGTACGAACGTTCCTATGACAACCACACTTTAGTCCCACATAGACTAGTGTGAAGAAATATTAGTGGCTTAAATAGAGAAGCCCAAGGCCTAAGAACAACTAGTGCTAGCATTTTAACGGTGGATTTAAAACAACATCGAGTTGCTCTTGGTGGGTCTCACGGCTTGCACGCACTAATGGGCCCGTGGGTCCGAGGTATGACAAAATGGTATTAGAGCAGTTGCCAGCCGGAAGTGTAAAACTAATTACTATATGGGCTAAGTGCTACACCGTGTGGATGCGGTAGGAGCCACCTCTAGAGCCCGTAGGAGCCACCTCTAGAGACAACATTACCTGGCAGTGATACTGGGATGTGCCAATTATCATGTCGTGATGACGATGACATCATATTTGTAAGATAGGGTGATTGTGACACCCATACTTTAGTCCCACATGGACTAATATGAAGAAATATTAGTGGCTTAAATAGAGAAGCTCAAGGCCCAAGAGCAACTAGTGCTAGCATTTTGGCGGTGGATTTAAGCTAACATCGAGTTCCTTTTGGTGGGTCTTATGGCTTGCACGCGCCAACGGGCCCATAGGTTCGGGGTGTGATAGATCCCCTATCGGTAAATGAGACACCACAAACATCTTGTGAAGAGCGATCTGTATCTCTCCCACCGGAGTGAAGAAGGTGTTGCTATCACTATTGTACAACTTCATAATACCATACAAAATCGATGCACAAATTCCAGCATCATACTTGGAAGCACTAACTGTAGTATAGAGCCCCAGTTCTTGCAATCACTCCTCAAAAGTGATAAGCGCAAAGTCTACCAAGAGAGTCCACCATTAGGTATCACTTGACTTGATCCAACCGGGGAATCTGGCATCCCCATCCAGATACTGGACATCGATTTTGACAAGCTCATTCCCACAGGTGTTTGGAACGATTGCAACTTGGTTAACGGGCACGTCCTTATTCACGAAGCCTGGACGTAGCCTTATGATGTTAGTCCCGTAAAGTCCTTCTTGACAGAAGCCGCTCCCATACTTCAAAATGCATATCTTGACACTATCCTCCCTCTTTTGAGGTTAAAACGCATGAATCGAGGCACGACAAGATGCTATAAGAACAAGAAGGAGACTTGAAGCTCTATCGCTAGTAAAGAAAATTGACGGTCTCCCTAAGTATAATACTAATATTCCTCCCCACAGTGAAAGAAAGAGTTGCTGCCAAGGACACTTTCTCCAAAAAGAAAATACGGCTTCACCGACACATCTTCATGAGGCACGGAGAACTTAGCATCAGTAATTATTTCCTGCAAGGTCTTATAGCTTCTTGTACAGATGGCCTCAATCCTTTCTTGACTATTGCCATCGAGAAACAGCGGGACTTTCCCGTCAAAAACATGCGTACTTCAGGATCATAAGTCCCATCATATTTAAAATGATTGTGACAACTCACAGGAGCTCTTAAATAGGCAACTGCATAAAGATGATAAAATAAGTTAACGGATGAAGACCAAGTTCAGCCGTCATACTCAAGAGCAGAGGCGAACCTCACTCACAAGCAAAAGTCACCTATATTAACTAAGTGCCTACAAGATGAAGTGAAGCTCAACCAAAGGAAGCGAACTTCACATCCAAGTTGCCAAAGTTCATCCAACTTAATTAGGTGAATATTGCTTTACCGAAGGTCTCCCCAAATTGGCGAATATCACTTTAACGAAGATCGCTCAAAACAGAGCTTCGCCAAAATGTAAAAGCCCAAAGGGCTGAGCGAGCCCTACCCAAAGTGCGAAGTTCACCACAATAAGTGCCATTAATGGTTGCTAATGGAACTCTGCTACTAACGATGAAAGTTGATCGGGAAGACTACCAATGGTCATAAAGATCTTGCCTTCAAAGACGGATCAAATTTTCAAATGCCCTAAGGCATTGCTTAAAGCCCAATGGCCTGAGACTGAGGTTGATCCAAAGATCACCATTGATGGGTTCGACACTTACCCATTGTCATCTCCAGTTGCGCTGGCACCTCATCAGTTCTCGGTCGATGAGCCCCTCGGGCAGAGCCTCTTCTCTTGGAAATAGCACGACGAGAAGCCATTGATGACGGACTTTGGGGATCTCTAAGAAATCTAGGGTTTGAAGAAAAGTAGGAGAATTTTTTAAATTAAAATGAAGAAGAGGAAGGTAAACGGTCTTATTTATAGGCTAAAACCCCTCGAACTTCTACCAAGATTTCTCGTCCTAAACTTCGCCAAATATCTCACAACCAAACTTTGCCGAAGATCTCGCCAGCGAACTCCACCGAAGATTTCACCCCAAACTTCACAAGACAGTTTAGCCTCGAACTTGACCTAGAATCTCTCCTCGAATGAACTTCGCCGTAATTTCAAGAATGTGGGTCAAACACCTAAAGTTTATATCCTTATGCTGAGCCTAGCCTAACCAACCTACTGAACCTCACCAAGACGACTATTTCTTCAGTAAGTGAACCTCGCTCAATTCAACAGCGCACTAAAGGTAAACCTCACCTAAACATCATAGTGAATCACTAAGTCTTCAAATTGAGAAAATCACAACTCAATTTGTTTTAGGCTTTACATAGTGAACCTCGCCAAAATGACTTGGCAAAATTCACTAAGTCTCCAAGTTGAGTAAAATTTTAACTCAATTTGTTTGAGACCTCATCTGGCTAACTTTAAACTAACTCTCTCCAGCACAAGGAAGGCTGAGCTTCGCTTCTAAATATGATGACTCCATGCAGAGATCAAGCCATGCAACGTTCAAATTCATGACAGAAGTACAAACAGATCAAGTACACAAAAGATGGACAATTTTAACATGAAGAAAAGTTTATTTTTATTGATTGAAGACTCTACTACATGAAGGTGACATTCAAGGCTACCCGATTACAACGATAATGGGTACTTGTTGCTATTTACTACTGCCCTATATTCCTAAGATATGGGTAATGTGACGCTTGAGGAACAGACACGAGCTCCACCAAGATACTGCCCTTGTTCCTCTGATGTTACAAGACTTGGGGTACTAAATGTTTCCCCATGAAGATAAGAACTACCCCTATTCCTCTAAGTGAGGCATATCAATGGGAAGAATCACGTTCTTATATCAAAATTCAATGTCGGGTCTGAGTCATCCACACGACGTCTAATTACAATCTAGGATGACGTTCGTAGTACCTAGTTACTATCGGAGTCTTTGCTTGTGGAGATCTAAGGATTTTTCTTCAAGTTTCATCTTAGTTGCCAAACGTTCTTACGTAAAGTGAGGTACTCGAATCTCCACGTGTCTCTATCACGATTCACTTATCCCCACGTAGCCGATTGATTCTCGATGATCTGCTCAAGCATCTCTTTATCGACCAACAACAACTCTGCCAGACGACAGAGTATGCGGAGTTCATCCTATTTGGCTGGTTAACATTACACCTCTGTTAAATATCCTCTCACTATCATGTTAATAGTACACCTCTGAACAGTGTCAACTTGATCAAGCTATTATATTAACATTACACCTCTACTAGTTTGATCCTAACATCATTATCCCTAGCAAAGGTGTTACTATAATACGTTAACACTACACCTCTATCATACACATATAAAGGGAGATAAGAAGTTCTTTTATTTATTGAAAGAGCTCAAAAAGATCATTACAGAAAAAGTGGATAAAAAGTGTGTACCTGTGCAACACACTCAGTCATTCGTACATCCCTGACTTCATGAGCACCCTTCTAGACTTGTTCCCTCAAGACTCTAGGATCAACGAGAATGGCCTGAGATCTGATGATCGAGAGTCTCTCCGTTTCAGCTTGAAGCTCCGCAACTTTAGAGTCCTACTTCTTAGTCAACTCGGCTAAATTAAGTTCAAGCTCCTCCTTCTGGTGTCGAGCTGCCTCCAAACACGCATGAGCCGCAATAATGGTCACCTTAGGCTCATCGATTATTGCATCCTTTTCTTTGATGGCATCTTGAAGCTATGTGTGATGACCATCAGCTGATGCAATGCTATCAGTCAAACTATAGACTTTAACACTAATCCACTCCATTTCTGCACGGGCAGATTCACTGGTCTTACGATGAGATTCTAGAAAACGACGTAATTCAACCATAGCAATGCTATCAAGATCAGCCGTGCGAAGCCCACACATCTCTTGGCAATGAAATTTAGCTTTGTCGATCGTCGTCTTGAAAGGTTCAGTGCGGACAGAACCGGCAACCGATGTCAAAACACCCAACTGATCCCTCAACAATTTGAGAGTACGAGCAGATATTGCTCTCTATGAATTCAAGATAATCTCGACACTTTGGTTAAATAATCTCACCAGAACATCCGTTAAGATCTTTACCTCCACCTCCACCAAGTCCTCGAGATCAAGGGATTGAGGAACCTCCACAAAACTCGAAGGACCTTCTTTAGTAGAGACCACCATGGCATCCGTGGTGGTTGGAGAGATAGTTGGTGCGACTTGTATCCGCTTGTCGCCCGACACGAGACTTCACCATGTCCGCAAAGTTTGCCCAAATAGCCGTGTTAGAGCCACTCCTCACTAACTTCTACTTTAATGGACACTTAATCTACAATTAAGGAGACTATTAACTCTCTCTTTTAGCCTATAAAAGGAGAGGAGATCATCCACTTTAGACACACACACAGGCGGAGATAAACACACACACACACAGAGGCATACGAGAGGTATTGCTAAGAGAAGACCGAACTACCTTCCAAGCAATGTAATCCTCATCAACAACAAGAGACCCATCGTCTTAGATGGCCAGTCAACGGAGTACAAGATCGACACTCCACCGGCACACGGAAAAGAACCCCATGAAAAAATAAATCTTTTGTTTTATTAAATTTCTTTCTATTGTAATCCGTGTTAATTACAATACAAAAGAACCCGAAATAGTGTGTGGGTGTGTGTGTTATGTATTTGTGCCTGATCACCTTGCGGGAAGTCGGACAAGAAGGTTTGAGTTGCATTTTTGTGGAATTCGACAATAACAGAAAAGAATGAAGATGTTGTGATCCCACAACCTGACAATGCTACACATCGAGAAATGTAGTTTCTGATGGAGTCTCGTCATGGTAGACTCTACAAGAAGTTTTGCTCCTAGATCCTAATGATCTAGAGGATCAGTTAGAGAAGAAGTTGGGGGAGCCAAATTAAGAAGAAGAGTCACATCAATCAGAGAAGACAGAACCAAGATCTCCTACATCTCGAAAAAAATTAATAATTCATGGAAGATTAGTGTTCATCATATAACATTAGAAGAGAAGCGATCGAGTCATATGGAAGATATCAAATAAAAGTTGTAAAAGAGTGTAGTAGTGTAGTAATTTGTAATAGAGAGAAGGGCAGAAGAACAATAAAAGGAGTGAGTAGCTGTAAAAGAGTGTAGTAGTGTAGTAATTTGTAATAGAGAGAGTGTTTATATTAGAGAGTAATAAGTATTGTACCACTAGAGAAATAATAATAAAATATTTATTAGCATCCACCACTCTTCTCAACTCAACAAATGGTATCAGAGCCACTCTCACAAATCAACTAGAAACTTGGAGAGAATTCTAGGACACCCCCTAAGAAGTGAGAGAATTGGAGAATGTTCTAGAAGAATTCTCAAAAGGAGGTGTTGATCTCATAACATTAGCCTCATCGTGTGATAAGTTAAAAAAAAAATTTAAGGTAGAAGAAAACTGCTCACAGGTAGTGAGCACAAACAAAGAACTTATACAAGATTACATAGACCAGACAGACGTAATGTAATCATCAGAATCACATATTAGCAGATATGCAAGTAGCAATCATGTTTGTTTTTTGTAATTGTTAGATTTTGAGCGTAGCAATGTAATAATAGTGGAAGAAGGCACCTAAGATGGCAACTAGAGAAAGAGGAAAAGCATTTAAATGATGACTACAGTGGAACAAAATAAGAACAAGCTAAAGAATTGGTGGTTTGAGTAGAAACGGAGAGATGACTCCTGCTTGTATTACAGGGATGCATCACATGTGACAATGTATTTTGTGTAATTGTATCGACATTAGAGATGTTTACGGTTACTGGCAACGTAAAGCGCAAAAATGCAGAACCTTTGGTTCCTTGAGTTATCAAAATAGATAATTGTCTCCCAACAAGGAAAAATTTATGAGGATAAAGAGCGGATCGCATCATCACTCAACACGAACATAGACCTATGGGGAAAGTTAATTCTACACCGAAACTGAAAGGAACCAAATTCAGGACTAACAACAAATGACATCAATACTGACCATCCAACAGGAAATAAACAACTTCCATTTTCAAAATTACAGAAAAAACTAATGACTCCCAAAATGACTTCTTCACGCATCATGCGGTCCATCAAGCTTAAAGGGAAGAACCAACCCCTGTCAACCTCTTCTTCACTGGGCAGAAAATGTGCTCTTCAGTTCCTCTGCAGCTTTTTTCGCGCGATTATCCATCCACAAATTTATGTAACAGAGAATAGACCCAATTAGAAGTTTCAATATTATTAAACATTCTATTATTCATACACACCAACAGAATGTAAGCAAAAGAAT
>BQKN01000206.1:302878-364000 GCA_022839385.1 Asparagus kiusianus
TAAGAAAGATGAACAAGTAATTGATGGAATGGAGATGGGTCTTAATGGGGGCGTCTCGAATAAGGAAGTGGTTTGTTTTATTCTGTAGATTAAACTGCACTTAAATACCTCAAAGTTTCCATTACGTAGAAGATAAATACAACGAGTTGTATTTTACAACAATAACATATACCACAAAGTTTTCTAAAATAGCAAGCTACTACATTCTGTCAACATAACAGGGGGGATATACCAAAGAAAACCCCATGTGATTGTCACAAGAGATCTTTGCATAGAGTTTCACCCAGTTCATCGCAATATTTACTGTTCTACCTACCTAAATTGTCTCTTTCGTATTTTAACACTAAATCCCCAAATCCTCTGTTGTTCTACCGTAATTCGCTGCAAATTAAACCCGAACCTTGAGCGAGGGGTTAACTGCTGCAATCTGAAATTAGGCCGTTCCCTTCTCCCCTAACACCGATTAAGGCGTAGTCCCTCTCCAAATTCCCCATCTCAAGTTGAAATTAGGAAAATCGTTCTCCAACTTCTCAAATTAAGGCAATGTTTAAGACTTTTTAAAAGGTAACGTTAAAAAAAAAAAATAAAGGAGATTGGGTTTTTCACCGCTGGCGGGATAAATTTGATTAAAGAATTTTAAGAAGATTAATTAGACAAGAAAAACACCATGTCATCATCAGATGCAGGTTAGGGTGCCGTTATCTACGATGACATTAGCGAACAATACATTCTCCATTAGTATTTGACGTCTTGTGACGAACACCCCGAACAAAAATGAAAATTATTAGGCAGTTGGCACCCTAAGCAACACCATAATCTCCAAAGTCTCACTTTATTTATTAATAAAAAAATGTTCCATCAAACAAAAAGCAAAGGGAACAAAAAATGAATAAATAATGGAGGTGCCTATGTCCCACCTTCCGTTTATATATCCAACGGAAAGGAGTCAAGAGCACTGAGAAATGATCTACATCACACATTTCACAAAGCGATGAGGCTGCTTCTTTCTTCTTCATTGCCTCTCCTCTTGCTGGCCATTGCTTCTTTGGGCCTCACCCAGGAGGCTGCGATTAAATATAGCAGAGATGACTTCCCCCCTGACTTTGTTTTTGGAGCAGGGACCTCAGCTTATCAGGTCAGCATAAATTAATTTCAGAGATATAATACATGTGTTAGTTATATATGCATCAATCTCATTTAACTACATATCTTGTGTTAATCACTTAGTATGAGGGAGCAGTAGCAGAGGATGGCAGGAGTCCAAGTACCTGGGATACTTTCACGCATGCAGGTACTACCAACGCATTTTTGTAATTAAATATGTTTGAACCAGGTTTCTTTTGATAACTAAATTAGAATTCTCTTGATTGGTTGAACATTATACTTGCTACCTATATCACAATCATTGTGAATGTTAAGTTTCTGCCTTCTTCTTTTCTCCTACTTTTTGTCGAAGTTTTAACAGTTTGATTAATTTGATAGGGAACATGCCAGACAAAAGCACAGGTGATGTGGCTTCTGATGGCTACCACAAATATAAGGTATGCTTTTCTCTTCAAATACCGACTGATAGATTATGTTAATATCTTTATATATAGCATGTAAATATTCTGTTATTATGATTCCTTAATTATAGCCTAGATTATAGCCTAGATTATAGTCTCATAGTGCTGTATATATTTGACAAGAGTTGAATGAGAAAGGCAGGCAATATACTATCTTTCATGGTATCAGACTAGGTTACGAACCCTAGCCGCCGTCTTCTTCCGTATCCTGCCTCCCTCTTCTTCCTCTTCCTCCACCTTCTCCCTTCTTTCTCCATGGCCGAAACCAACAAGTTTCATCCCGCTTTGGCTGTAAACAATATCAAAAACTTCATCCCAGTCATTCTTGACATGGAAAGCTCACAATACAATTCTTGGGCCACGTTATTCAAGATTCACGCAAGGGCCTATCAAGTCCTTGACCACATCATTCCACAGACTTCAACAGCCACAGGGAAGAAGACATCCTCGTCCAAGGATGTGGAATCCGAGGACAACGACCTCTGGGATCGTTTAGACGCCATTGTCCTTCAATGGATTTATGGCACGATTACTAACGACGTTCTCCTTACCATTCTTGAACAAGATGCCACGGCCATGGATGCTTGGAACCACTTAGCCGATTTGTTCCACGACAACAAAACCTCCAGAGCCGTCCATCTTGAGTACCAACTCTCTCAGGTTCGACTTGATGATTTTCCTAACGTTACAGCCTATTGTCAACGTATCAAGACGCTTGCGGATCAACTCGGGAATGTCGGCGTACCGGTTTCAGATGCACGGAGAGTGCTTGTACTTTGTTCGGGTCTCAACAGTACTTATCGTGGGGTTGGCAGGCTCATCCAACATAGCAAACCTCTCAAATCTTTCTCCGATGCACGTTCTACCTTGGTGATGGAGGAAGCCACTCTCAACAATAGCGCTGCCCGGGAATCTGATTCTGCTCTTATTGCAGGTACTCACACCAACTCATCTGATGATACTTCCAATGCCGTGCAACCTCCTCGCCACAACAACAATCACCATCGCAACAATTATCACAAAAAGAACGGAGGTCGCGGTCGTGGAAATCATAATGGTCACGGCTATAAGGGTCGTGGAGGAGGTCGTGGTTACACTCATGGGGGACGTGGCAGTGCTCCGCAGCAGCAGCATCAATCATCTCCATGGCCACCTATGTGGCAGTTTCCGACATGGGGAGGATGGGCACCCCAACCTTGGGCCACACCTCCTTGCCCCTATCCTACATCATCTTGGCAGCCACGCCCTACTCCCAGACAGCCTGGTATTCTTGGTGCTCGACCTCCACAAGCCTACCATGTAGCAGCAGCTCCTCAACACACTGATTACATGCCCACTAATGTTGAGCAGGCTATGCACACACTCTCTCTCAATCCACCGGATGACAATTGGTACATGGACACCGGTGCAACCTCCCACATGACTTCAAATCAAGGTACTCTCTCGTCTTATTTTAATTTGAGCACAAATCGCGATATTGTTGTTGGAAATGGCCATACGATTCCAATTCAAGGTTATGGTAGCACTGCATTATCTTCCTCCAACCCCCCTTTACACCTAAACAATGTCTTGCATGCCCCAAAACTCATTAAGAACCTTATTTCCGTTCGCAAATTCACTAAAGATAATTCTTGTTCTGTTGAGTTTGATCCGTTTGGATTTTATGTGAAGGATTTACAGACGGGGAAGCACCTACTGAGATGTGAGAGCTCGGGAGACCTATATCCCTTCACCAAAACTCGGGCCATTTCTGATTCCGTCTTTACTGCTTTGTCTTCAAGTTTATGGCATAGCCGCTTAGGGCATCCCGGGGAAGTTATTCTTAATTCTCTCCGTAGTAACAATTTTATTCAATGTAATAAGACCCGTGGATTTTTTTGTCCTTCTTGTCCTCTTGGAAAACATATTAAGTTGCCATTTAAGAGTTCTACTTCTTTTACTTGCTTGCCATTTGATATTGTTCACAGTGATTTATGGACCTCCCCCGTTTTGAGCTCCTCGGGACATAAATATTATGCCTTATTTTTGGACGATTATTCGAATTTCCTATGGACATTTCCTATTTCTAATAAATCACAGATTTATTCTATCTTCCAAAATTTTCAAGCATATATTCACACTCAATTCGAACGGGAAATTAAAAATTTGCAATGTGACAATGGGCGGGAATACATTAATGGACCTCTTCAAAACCTTTTTGACCGTCATGGCATGGATTTTCGTCTCTCATGTCCACATACATCCCCACAAAATGGAAAATCCGAACGAAAAATTAAGTCCATCAATAACATTGTTAGAACTCTTCTAGCTCACTCTTCCATGCCCCCTTCCTTTTGGCACCATGCTCTCCAAATGGCGACATACCTTCTAAATATTCTCCCTTCTAAGGTTTTGGGATACAAAACTCCGACACAAATCCTTTACCAAAGGACTCCTTCCTACTCTCACCTTCGTGTGTTCGGTTGCCTATGCTATCCTCTCTTCCCCTCCTCAACCATCAACAAGCTTCAAGCTCGGTCCACCCCATGTGTATTCTTGGGCTATCCTTCCAATCACCGGGGTTACAAGTGCTACGACTTGTCAAGTAGGAGAATCATCATCTCTCGCCATGTCCTATTCGATGAAACTCAGTTTCCTTTCTCAAAATTGCATACTCCAACTTCCTCCTCATATGAGTTCCTAGATGACTCCCCATCACCATACTTGATCCAAGCATTGCAACAACATTCTTCTAGTCCAAGTCGTCTACCTCCCTCCTCAACGGACCAGCCTCCTCAATCCCCCTCATCACCAATCCAGCCTGCAGCGCCCACTTCCCAGGCCCAACAGCAACCACGGCCCACTCCCTCCACCCGCATTTCCACTAGAAGTCAACATGGGATATTTAAGCCCAAGAAACCTTTTAATTTGAGTGTTTCCACTTCCCCTTCCATCTCTCCCATTCCCAAAAACCCCATCAGTGCTATTCGTGATCAAAATTGGAAATTGGCTATGATGGATGAAATGGATGCTCTAATTAAAAATAAGACGTGGGAGCTAGTTCCACGGCCTACCGATGTGAATATTATTCGTTCTATGTGGATTTTTCGTCACAAAAAGAAATCTAACGGTGCTTTTGAGCGACATAAGGCTCGTCTTGTAGGTGATGGTCAATCTCAACAGGTGGGAGTTGATTGTGGTGAGACATTCAGTCCGGTTGTAAAACCGGCAACCATTCGAGCAGTTTTGAGCATCTCATTATCACATTCTTGGACCATTCATCAGTTGGATGTCAAGAATGCTTTTCTACATGGTAATCTCACTGAAACTGTTTATATGCATCAACCCATGGGATTTAAGGATCCAGATCATCCGGATTATGTTTGTTTGTTGAAGAAATCTCTTTATGGCCTCAAACAAGCCCCCCGTGCTTGGTACCAGCGTTTTGCAGATTATGTTGCTACCATTGGGTTTTCTCACAGCAAGTCCGATCATTCTCTCTTTATTTATCGCCATGGTACTGACACTGCATATATTCTGTTGTATGTTGATGACATCATTCTTACTGCTTCTTCAGATGCTCTTCGAAAGTCTATTATGTCACTTCTCAGTTCTGAATTTGATATGAAAGACTTGGGTCCTCTTAGTTCTTTTTTGGGCATTGCCGTGACAAGGCATGCAGGTGGTCTTTTTCTTTCACAAAAGACATATGCCGAAGACATCCTTGATAGGGCGGGTATGACATCGTGCAAGCCATGCCCCACACCTGTGGACACCAACTCAAAGCTAAGTACCACAGTCGGGTCTCCTTATGCGGATCCTACTCACTACCGCAAACTCGCTGGTGCTTTGCAATATCTAACATTCACTAGGCCCGACATCTCTTATGCTGTGCAACAAGTTTGTCTTCACATGCATGCTCCGAAAGACGAGCATATGAATGCTCTCAAGCGCATTCTGCGTTACATTCAAGGTACACTTGAATTTGGCTTGCATCTCTACAAATCATCGATCAGCTCCCTTATATCTTATACAGATGCAGATTGGGGTGGTTGTCCGGATACTAGAAGATCCACCTCAGGTTATTGTGTGTTTCTTGGTGACAACTTGATCTCTTGGTCCGCCAAACGTCAACCCACCCTCTCTCGGTCTAGTGCTGAAGCCGAATATCGAGGGGTTGCGAATGTGGTCTCCGAGTCCTGTTGGATTCGTAATCTTCTCTTAGAACTTCATTGCCCGATCACAAAGGCCACATTGGTATACTGTGATAATGTTAGTGCCATTTATCTTTCGGGCAACCCAGTCAACCATCAACGCACTAAACACATTGAAATGGATATTCACTTTGTTCGTGAAAAGGTCGCTAGAGGTGAAGTTCGTGTCCTTCACGTTCCGTCCCGTTATCAGATCGCCGATATCTTTACTAAAGGGCTTCCGCGCGTACTATTCAATGATTTTCGGAACAGTCTAAGCGTCCGTGAACCTCCCGTTTCGACTGCGGGGGTGTGATAGATTATGTTAATATCTTTATATATAGCATGTAAATATTCTGTTATTATGATTCCTTAATTATAGCCTAGATTATAGCCTAGATTATAGTCTCATAGTGCTGTATATATTTGACAAGAGTTGAATGAGAAAGGCAGGCAATATACTATCTTTCACCGACCTTTCGTTTGCGCTCTTCGTGTTAACTATTGCCCCTTGTTTTCTAAACTTCTTTCATTCATTTTTAGAACAGACAGAAAGGAAAACTTCCTATATGAACATCTTTCATGTAGTTGACTATGTGTAATGTTTTCATTGATCTAATCCATTGAAGCTTTTAGTAAAGAAAATTGAAGATAGTGCTTATTAATTAGACTCCAGAGCCTTGTAGTTGTGGAAGTTACTGCTGAAGTATACCTTGAGGCATGCATAACGTGACAATCTTATTTCGCATGATTTTGTTGTTGCAGCGGGGGGCATCACAGACACAGAAAATATCCATACAAGAGTGGAGAATAACAACACTGAATAAACACAGTGAAAACAAAGAGAACAACACACAAGAGTTTAACGTGGTTCGGTCAGTATGACCTACGTCCACGGGCGAGAATATCAGAGAACTTCACTAATCACAAAAGAGAAGATTACAAAGAAAGATCACTCTAATGTCTCACCAAACTCACACAAAGAGGAAAACATTTAAAGAAAACTCTCCTTTTCTTTTCTCTTCAAATCTATCTTTCTTCTCTTTGTTCTGAATTTATGTTCGATGCTCTAACCCTTCACTACTCTCCTCTATTTATAGCCTTCAAAAGGGTTGGTCGAACAGTATTTTGGGTTGGTGGAATAATGTTTTGGGTTGTTGGAATAGTGAAGTTTGGTGGGTTGAATTCAAAGTCAAATAACAAATCTTCACCTTGACTTTGAATATGAAGTTCTTCTCTTCACTCTTGTTGTCTTGCTAGAAGCCCCTTACGGGTTTAACCTCCACTTTGTTGAACTCCAAGCAATTCGAGATAATGCTCAAACTTGCATGAAGGTAGGGGCTTCGTCATCATATCTGTTGGATTATCTGCAGTACCAATTTTCTCAATTTTTATAATTTTAATTTTTCTGATAAAATAATACATGACTTCTATATGTTTGGTTCTTTCATGATACATCTGATACTTAGTTAAATGTATAACACTCTGGCTGTCATAAAATATTATAAAAATACCTTGGTGTAAGCCGATATCTTCAACCAAACCTATCAACCAAATAACTTCTTTCACTGCTTCTGTCACTGTCATATACTCTGCATCTGTGATAGACAAAGCAACTATCGACTGTAGAGTTGCCTTTTAACTAATGGAACTACCTGAAAGAGTGAATATATAACCTGTCAGGGATCGTCTCTTATCCAAATCGCCAGCATAATCTGAATCAGAATAGCCAAGTATTCTGCAATCTGAATTTGTGTTCCTGCCAAAATATAAACCAATATTAACTAATCCTCTCAAATATCTAAGTATCCATTTCACATCTTGCCAATGGGTCCTTCCAGGCTTATCCATATACCGACTCCCAACACTGACTGCATGTGAAATATCTGGACGGGTGCAGATCATACCATACATAATACTTTCAACTGCACTCGTATAAGGATCACAAGATATGTACTGCTCTTCCTCTTCAGTCTAAGATGACAAATCTGCTGAAAGACGAAAATGAGCAGCAAGCGGAGTCTTCACAGGCTTGGCATCAAGCATGTCAAATCTTTCCAACACCTTCTTGATGTATTTCTCATGGGATAGAAATAAACTTCATTCTCACCTATCCTGTGGATCTCCATTCCCATAATCTTCTTCGTAGCTTCTAAGTACTTTATCTCAAACTCGTGCTTTAGTTGAGATTTTAACTCATTGATTTCTGATATATATTTAGCTGTAATCAACATATCATCAACATACAAAAATAAATACACAAAAGAGCCATTATTAAGCTTTTTATGACAAACACAACTATCATATTTACTCCTAGAGTAACCATGCTCGAACATGAAAGTATCAAATCTCAAATACCACTATCTCGGAGATTGTTTTAAACCATAAAGAGATTTCTTCAACCTGCACACATGATCTTCTTTACCTTCAATAATGAACCCTTCTGGCTAATGCATAAAGATCTGCTCCTCAAGATCGTCATGTAAAAAAGATATCTTCACATCAAGTTGCTCAAGCTCCAAATTAAAATGAGCAAATATAGCAAGCAACACGCGAATTAAGGTGGGTTTTACAATTAGAGAGAATACTTCATTGAAGTCTACATCTTCGGTCTAACTGTAGCCTTTAGCTACCAAACGTGCCTTGTATCTTACAGAATATGTGCCTAGAGTTCCTTCTTTCTTCTTGAACACTCATTTACAGCCAACAATCTTTTATCTCTTTGGTGCCTTCACTAACTCCCATGTCTGATTCTTGTAAAGAGACACTATATCTTCAGTCATCTAAATAGTCCAATTTGCAGGCTCATTGCCACTAATAGCCTCCTTATAGGTAGAAGGCTCTAGAATCTCAATTGACTCTGCTATACTCAAAGCATAAGCAAACATGTCTGCATAACCAAGCATGTCAACTGGTTCAACATGAGCGCTCTCAAGCACTCTCTTAGAAGCTGAGCTCTCTAGCTCCACCTACTTGCTAGACTCATTTTCAGTACTTGTGGTATCAATAACAAAATCCTTTCTCGGGTGAAGCATGAATTTCTTATCAAAAATAACATCCCCACTAATAAAAAACTTAGATAATTTGGGATCTGAACACCACAATCTATATCCCTTCATCCCAGTAGCATATCCTAGAAAAATAGCTTTATTTACTCTGGGTTCAAGCTTACCATCATTAACATGAAAATAAGCAGAGCAACCAAATACTCATAAATAAGAGTAATTAGTAGGGGCACCAGACCATACCTCTTCCAGAGTCTTAAAATTAATTGCTGTAGAAGGAGATTTGTTTATCAAATAACAAGTTGTATTGATTGCCTCGACCCAAAAGTCTTTTGACAAATCGGCATTAGAGAGCATGCACTGAGCTCTCTCTAAAAGTGTTTTGTTCATCCTTTATGCAACTCCATTTTGCTGTGGTGTATGTCAAACTGTACGATGATGTACAATACCTTCATTCTTGTAGAATTGGTCAAACTCTGCGAAATAAAACTCCATCACATTATCGGTTCTGAGGCGCTTCACTTTATTTTATGTTTGGTTCTCAATCATAACCTTCCATTACTTGAAGGTTGCAAACATATCACTCTTATACTTCAGATGATACACCCATATTTTTCTAGAATAATCATCAATTAATATTATCAGAAAACGAGCTCCACCTTTTGATGAAACTTGAGAGGGACCCCAAACATCTGAATGGATATAATATAAAGTATCCTTGGTTCTGTAGACATCGGTACTAAAAGAGACTATAGTGTTTGCCAAAAATACAATACAAACAAAAGTCTAACTTAATAGTTTTCTGACCACAAAGCAAACCTTCTTTGCTCAATACATCTAGTCCTCTCTCACTCATATGCCCTAACCACATATGCCACAAATGTATGGTGTCAGAATCTGAATTCTCTAAGGATGATACTGCTGCAGCACCTGTCACTGTGCTGCTTTTAAGGACATAGAGAGTATTTACCTTCTTTCATTTCATCACAATAAGAGTGTCTTTACTAACTTTTAAAACTCCACCTTCAGCTGAAAACTTAAAACCATTTGAGTCAAGGGTGCCTAAAGAAATGAGGTTCTTCTTTAACTCTGGTATATGTCGGATATTGCTCAATGTTCTAACAATATAATCATGGGTTCTAATCTTAATTAGTCTGATACCAACAGTCTTGCAAGGCATGTTATCCCCCAACAAGACATTCTCACCATCGATAGACTGATATGCGACAAACCAATCCTTATGTGGACACATATGGTAGGAACAACCCAAATCAAGAACCCACTCATCTTGTGAATGAGTATTAACACTAACTAAAAGAACTTCACGTGAACTAGAAAACTTTTTAGTTACAATGGCAACTGAAGGTTTCACCTCTCCAGACTTCAACTGTGAATTATCCTTTGTTTTGAGGGCTAGATAATTAGGTTTTATATGCCCATACTTGTGACAGTAATAATATTCAATATTTTTTCTTGGTGTGGACTTTGATCTAGACATATTTCTAGATTTTCCTCTACCACCAATCACCTTTTCAGGATGACCATGAGCAAATAAGTCTTCAGCTTGATCCTCTCCTCCTACGATAGATACTTTCTGTCTTAACCCTTTTCAATGTAAGGCTGATTTGACATTCTCCAAAGAAAGTCTATCTTTACCATATACATGCTATTAACAAAATTTTTATAGGAAGGAGGTAATGAACATAACAAAATAAGGGATTGATCTTCTTCATTAATTTTAACATTAATATTCTTTAAATCCATAAGAATAGTGTTAAGTTCATCTAAATGATCTTTAATCCGTATACATTCTTTCATGAGAAGGGTGAAGAGACGTTGCTTTAAGTAGAGCTTTTTAATTAGAGATTTCGTCATGTACAAGCTCTCTAACTTGAGCCACAAGCCGGCGGTGATATCTTCATTAGCAACCTCTCATAGGACCTCATCGGCCAAACAGAGCTGTATGGCACTATGTGCCTTCATCTTCAACTCTTCTTTCTCATCATCGGGCATAGATTTCGTTAACTTATCCTTTCCGGATAAGATTTTGAATAGTCTTTGTTGTAGTAGGAGAGCCATTATTTTTTTACTCTCCACAAACCGAAGTTGTTTCTCCCATTGAATTTCTCCTCTTTGTATTTTGCAAAAGACATCTTAAAGCCCACTAGAACAATAACTATAATTATAAACAATAATGGTACTTATGAATAGTAATTGTACTTGTGAATAGTAATAATACTTATGAATAGTACCGTACTCATGAATAATATCCAGCACATTTAAAAAGTAAATGATAATCTAACTTATTTTCTAATATGGCGGATCCACTTTTAGTGATAGACACAGAGCATACGATAAGTAGATACACGCACTCTAATTCTGGCTCTGATACCAGTTTGTTACAGTGATGGGCTTCACAGACACAAAAGATGTCTATACAAGAGTGGAGAATAACAACATTGAATAAACACAGTGAAGACAAAGAGAACAACACACAATGATTAATTAACGTGTTCGGTCAGTATGACCTACGTCCAAGGGCGAGAACAACAAAGAATTTTACTAATCACAAAAGAGAAGATTACAAAGAAAGATCACTGTATTGTCTCGTCAAACTCACACAAAGAAGAGAACACTCAAAGAAAACTCTATTTTCCTTTTCTCTTCAAATCTCTCTTTCTTCTCATTGTTCTGAATTTCTCTTCAATGCTCTAACCCTTCACTACTCTCCTCTATTTATAGCCTTCAAAAGGGTTGGTGGAATAATGTTTTGGGTTGGTGGGTTGAATTCAAAGTCAAATAACAATTTTCTTGGGCAAAACTTCAATACAAATCCTTTTAAGCATGGGTCAAGCATCATCTAGGTCCTTGATGTTTATAAATCAGCAAAGAAGGTCCCTAATGTTTGTTCCCTCTTCACCATGGGTCCTTTTGTGAACTCTTCGTTAAAAATAACTGATGTGGCTGCTAAAATTTTAATTTCTGAAAATTGTTTGATGATGTGGCAAGTTAAAGTTACTTGAGGGACTAATTTCAAAATATGAAAGATTTGGGAATCAATATAGAAAAAGTCCAAAAGTAAAATTCCCACTTCCCTCGAAACCGACTAGTTTCAAAATATGACAAGAGGAACTTCAATTTTGGTTATTTTCCATGTTAATCCTGTACATATTTCATATTTTGAAATAAGCCCGCTAAAGTACTTTTAATCTGCCATATCAGCAAACAATTTTCAAGAAATTAAAGCTTTAACCGCCACATAAGCAATTTTTAACGGAGTGTTTAGAAAAGGATCTGTGCTGATCACAAAGCAAACATTAGGGACCTTTTCTGATTATCTGCACCCGTACTTAAGGGACTTCCATTGAAGTTTTGCCGTTTTATTGGCTTGTCATCAGTTATTATGAGATAGACGTCATAAGCAACCTGGAATAGCATAGCAGAACCCAAACTGCAAATTCAATTTCAACTAACTTTAAGGGTATAGGAGTGCAATTTAATTAAAATTAGGAGTCTGATAGTGAAGTATAATAAATTGGAGGTTTTATATCGGAAAAACACAAAAACTGTTGCACACACATCAGAGTAGCGAGCTATTAGTTAGGGTGCATTCTCGGGGTCTAAGAAACTCTTTTGCATTTGCCTAAGAAATTAGGTTTAAGGTAAAAAGCTTCAGAAGAGATTGAACCTGAATGTGGATATCGTAGGTTCATGTTCACGGTTATGATCCATTTCTTCTTCTAACTGAATTATGAGGATTCCCTATACGAAATATATCACCATAAATCTTTTGTTCTTCATCTGCATTGAAATGATGAAAAATCCCCTTCAGCGACTCCGGTTCCCAGTACTAGTAACCGAGAGCACGAGTTAATGCATTATATCAGGCTATTACTTATTATAAAAGATAATACCTAGTTGATAGACAAGACTTTAAATTGGAGAAAAAAAACAGATATCCTGTCCTGACAAGCCATTTGCATGAATTTGGCTGGCATTTGTTATAATTCTTTTTTCTGGCCGTAACACATTCAGTCTTTCAGGAAGACGTCAAGCTCATGGGCGAGCTAGGACTTGAAGCCTATAGATTTTCCATTTCCTGGTCAAGGCTTCTTCCAAGTGAGGAACATCAATGTCTTCAAACATATCAATGAATAAGAAGATACTCGGAATATCAAATGCATATCATGAATGTTTGTTTTACAGATGGGAGAGGAGCTGTCAATCCAAAAGGCCTAGAGTATTATAACGGCCTTATCAACGAGCTAATTGAACGTGGTATGTGTCTAGATATTATTAATGAAAGGAATGCATCATGATGCCTATAAAGACATGAGACGATGAGAACTACTCAAAACACGCACTTTTCATGTAAAGTAGATCGTCTCTGGAAAAGCCTGAAACATTTGATGTTACTCCATCATAAAAAATCCGTAAAAATGTATCTTTTATAGTTACAACATGGATGCCAAACTTATGTTAAATAGTCTCTATTTTCTAATTGTTGTTCTAACATATGAATCATTTTTGGATGGAATAGGAATTCAGCCGCATATTACACTTCACCATGTAGAACTTCCCCAGGTCCTTGAAGATGAATATGGAGGCTGGCTGAGCCCTAAGATTATGTAAATTCATAGGATTCTAATGTATCACATGTTTAAAATATTTACTGGAAGACTCTCTCATTTTCTAGAAATTGATATCATGCAGAGAGGATATGAAAGAATATGCAGACGTCTGCTTCAGAGAATTTGGCGACAGGGTTTCTCACTGGACGACGATAAACGAACCCAATATACTGACCCTATTATCTTATGAATTTGGATTGATTCCACCACAGCGATGTTCTTTTCCTTTTTGGCCATTTAATTGCTCAGCCGGGAATTCTTCAGTGGAGCCTTATATGGCCATACACAATGTGCTACTAGCACACGCAGCGGTTGTCAGACTATACAGAACCAAATATCAAGTGATTCTTCTAGTGTCCCTTTTTTCCTATTTCAATTTCCCAATTATTTATAAGAAGCAAAAACTCTGTCAGTATGGTGCTTTGTTGTTGTTATGCCAGACAAACATTCTAAGAGCGTTGAACTTCCTATGTAGGCTTTTCAAAAGGGGTGGATAGGCCTAAATGTGTATACCTTTTGGCCCATTCCAATTTCAAATTCCTCTGCCAATGTTGAGGCAGCCAAAAGAGCAACGGATTTTATAATGGGCTGGTGAGTGCTTGAAAGAAACTTCAAAGCATAGCGCCACTCTTTAAGTCCCCCTATACTAAAGAACTGCTCTCTTCAAGGGTTATTAACCCCTTAGTATTTGGAGATTACCCCGAGATTATGAGGGAGAAGGCCGGTCAGCGGCTCCCATCTTTCACCAAAGGCGAATCAGAAGAGGTGAAGGGTTCGTTTGATTTTATTGGACTGAACCACTATACATCAGCATATGTGAAGGACAGCTCAAATAGTCCATCTGGACTTCACGATTTCACTGCAGATATGTCTCTCGTAATCATAGGTTTATTTCGCTTCCTTGACGAACAATTATCTTTCATAGACAAATAACAGTCTCGAACTCTACTGACCAAGCGTCATTTGTTGCAGTTTCTAAGAATGGTACGATTGGCCAGGTAAAAGCTCAAACATAACCTTATGTCATGTGGTTATTTCTCCATTTCATCTCTTGGCATGACACACTAAGGCTTGCTAATGTTCCAGATTTTACCAACTGGAATAAACATTTATCCACCTGGACTTCGAAAATTTCTGAGATATTTGAAGCAAGAGTATGGAAATCCACCTATTTACATTTACGAGAATGGTAGGACTGATCTGTATTCTATCAAAATGCACATAATTTTGCTGGTGTGTGCATCCTCTACTGCCTGTTGGAAATATTTAAAACATTGAAGTAGAAATCATGTTTCTTTTAGGTTTTGTTCTTCATTTAAGGATCTCGTAACTACCATGAATGTTATAATTGTTTGTGAAAATTTAGAAACTCCAGTTACAATCTCCTCAGTTCTATTTCCTTTAATTAGTGTAATGGGTTCATTTCAACATTGCTCAAAAATTTGTCTTGACAGTTTACAATGTATTTTTCCGTTAGGGTATGAGGGTTTCAAGCACATCCTCAATGACACAGATCGGATTGACTACTTGGACAGATATATAAGAAGCACGCTAGATGCTATTAGGTATAATTGACAACTTAACCTATTTAATATATTGCATCACTTAAGAGAAGAAGAAATCACATCAACCAATTTCATTTTTTTTGTTTCTCCTCTTTTTTTTCCTTTTTTCCTTTTTTTTACTGGAAGGGATGGATCAAATGTGAGAGGATACTTTGTATGGTCATTCTTAGATGTTTTCGAACTTGCAACGGGATATGAATCAAGCTACGGGTTATACTACGTGGATTTTAGCAACGTTGAGCGCAAGAGGCAACCAAAGCTCTCTGCACGTTGGTACTCCAACTTCCTCGCGAGTAAGAAGAGTATCCGCCTAAAACAGAGGAGTGGGATACAGAGGGTGTATAATCAGTAGTGATGTGCATGGTAGGCCAATGACAAGTCATCTGATTATGCTAATAAGAGCAGATGACCATGTTTGCTACACTAAATATAATTGATACTTCTATCTACCAAGGTTATGGTTTTGGTTATATAAGATGCTTTTATTTGAGATATTAAAAAGGTTCTTCTTGTTTTCTCTTCAGTATAACTATAGATACTGTTAACCTTCTAAGTATCTTCTCCTAGACTGTCAATTTGCTAGAGGTATTTGGCAACCAATTATCCTCAAGTTCCGTGTAAATTCGTGGCCTTCTGTAATATGGGATCTCTAGCACGATTGGCCTTTTTCGAATATCCTACTCAACCAACAAAGTGAATGGGATTGTGTGATCATTGCGAGCTTTTGGTCGATTTTGAAAGAGAGAAATAAGAGAATCTTTAACTCTAAGATCTTGGCAACACGAGAGGTTATTCAAAATTCAGCTCTAGTTGCTGAACTTTGGCTTTCTCGCCGACTATGTAATAGTTAGTTTTTTCCTTCTTCACCCTTATATATTTTGTATCCTCTACCCTCCTTACCATTTATATTAATAAAATGTCTAAGGCTCTTTTTCTATTTTTTAAATAAACTACAGATATTCAAACCTCTATTCATTAACAAGTAAATAGCAAAAAGATCTAGGGGGGAAATAATCATATTTGTATCATAAGAAATGCCACTTTGGTGTCTCGTTTTGGAAAGGTAAATCTGCCGTTAAGGGCCTCGTCTTCGTTCGATCCTCGTTATCTTCATAGCAATCAAAAGAAATGGCGAAGGCCAGTCTTTGCTTATTTTCCTTATGGATAAGTAAACGTTTCTAGTGGGATGGCTGGTCCCTGGTATGGTTCCCATGCTTTTCTCGATCCCTGGTGCTCCTTAGCTAAAGTGGGATTCGTCCTCTTGCGCTGGCGTCTCGAAGCCGGAACAACCCTTCCTCAATTGGCAGTTTTCGACGGAAAAAAGAAAAAGAAGGGTTATGTAACTCGTGCAAAATTCGAGTTTTGAGTAGGCGGAACCATTCCGTTTTGGTTCTTCTCCACATTCTGACCGGCAGGAATAATAATAGCAAACAAAGGAAGCGGTATAGTTTAAAACTTCTATTTGGGTTACCTGTACAACATTTGGGTTACCTCTACAAAATTGGAGGATAGAGAGAGACGAACCTGAACTCAAGCTTCATCATCGGCAACAACATCCCCTCACCTACTAAAGAAATGGCAAGCAGAGCGACAAAGACAGCAGGAAAAGACGAAGGAACGGGTTTGGGTGCTGTGCAGTCGATCGCATGTGACGCGATGGTCGACCGCCAACGTGCACGAGGATAAGTTCTGTTAAGTATCAGGTCACGGTCGACTACGAGTGGCGCGACGGTCGACCACCAAAAGTCCAGAGACTCAGGAAAGTTTCTGTCGTTTTCGCTGTCGACCGCTGTAGGCTGTCTAAAAATTACAATAGATAGTTGACCCCTGTCAGAATTCAACCAACAGTCTTGACTAAGAAGGTTACAATCATACGACTTTCATGTTAACAAAGGAAGACTACAATTGGATGATTCTCCTGTAGATTAAGAAGGGATTACAAGTCAACGATTTCTTCAAACCAAGGTGCGGAACTCATACATGCATCCCAAAGTTGAAATACAAGTGATTATGTTTCAGAGTCAAACCAACACAATCACTACATCTTCAGCTACCAACGCAGCTCAAACACAGCATAAACGCAGTGTTTTTAGCCACTGAACGCAGCACAAACGCGGTACCGATTCAACCGCGAACGTAGCTCAAGCTCAGACGCTGACACATCATCCAAAGGCATACGTTTGAACCTAAGTTCATGCCCAGAACGCAAATCAAGGCTTTGACTCGTTCAAACGTGATCCAAACAGTTCCTAAAACCGTTTTTCACCCATGATCTGGGGAGTGGTTTGAGTGGATTGTTACATCCGATTAATAAGGCGACTAAACCCCTATTTAGGAGCGGATTAGGGGGATAGTTACACCCCTAATCTCTTTATAAATTCAAACAAACTCCACAGAGTAAAGGATTCGGATTTTCTGTGATCTGAGGGAGATTGGAGTTTTGGGGAATCGATTTTCCAAGAATCGAGATCAAGGGCCGGACTTGGAAAGCATCATGCAGCAGCAAAGAATTCAGATACTTAGCACATTAACTAATCACTCGGTTAAAACAACTCTTTTCATAGAGTTTTTAACTCGCTCTGAGTTAAAAAAAACTCGTTAAGAGTTCTTGATCAAATTTGCCACGCAAGTCAGTTGTTCCAGCAAGACAAGACGTGCGGATCGTCAACGGAGAGCAAATTCGACGCGAGCATTCAAAGGAGGTACTCCATCGCCACCGTGAAGAACCCAGAATTAAACAAAGGGGACAATTCAGATCAATTTTCCTCTCTTTTGTAATCAGAATTCAAATTGTAGTTAATATCGAGAGAATACAAATCAAATTTCTTTCATTCTTTTTACTACAACTTTTCCACCAAACAAAAGATGACAACTCTGCTGGGGACTAGCTTCTCTGATGAAGAAGTGGTGACACAATTTGATGTTCATCTCACTAGAACAACCATGAAAACTCTCGTCGTAGAGTTTGATCAAGCCAAGTACGAGGAAGCACTCTCCTCTGGATCGTTTAGCCCCAAGGCTAGACGCAATGTACACAAGATCTCTAAAGAGATCAAAACTGCTGCTGAAATGCCAAAGAAAGCTCTCTCATTTGGCTAAAATTCATCAAACAGACCCACCTCTAAAAGAGTGGGCTTAGCCTCTGTCAAACTTATTCAGCAAGTTGAGAATCCAACATCCGCGTCAAAAAGGTGTGTAATAGGTCGTAAAAGGCGTATGATGGAGGTACGTCCAGTCAACACCGACGACATTGCTGCTAAGGCGTTGAAAAAAGCCAAGAAGAATGTAGCTCGAAGAAGGAGAAGATCCATACGACGAGCTCATCTACGAGATAATCAAAATTTGAACCAACGTGAAGGTCGCGTTCTTGAACCTCCACCTAAACGCATACTTCATGGTAACGAGCCCCATTATGAGCCTCGCGTGATACAACTTAAATGTGAGCCTCATTGACACATGGTTCACCTAAAACAGGACCCTCAAGGGTCTATTCCATCAACCAAACACAGGTTTCGGCCTAGGGTTTGTAAATCACAACGCGACCCTTGCGTTTCTTCTCCAGAACGCGATGTGGTCCGCCAAGTTTAAGAAGGTCGACAGGGGTTTAAAAAATTTATATCTGACAAGAACCGGTCTCGCCCACTCAAGGGCAGGGGGTTCCATTTCCGTCCTCTCGCTCAGAAAGAGATTCCTCTCAAGTCTCTGATCTATGAGAATTGATGTCGAAAGGGAGACCGATACAACAAGCGACTCATTCATGCCAATGTGAACAACTTATTTCTACCATTCTTTTAGAATGCCCCTGCTGTGCACCCGAGCCTCGGCAATCTATGTTTGACTGATTGCAAATGTCGCCAGGCCTGCCAAACGACGATGTCATCATAAGAAGAAGATTTCCGAAGTCAAATTTCCTGAAGTCACTATTAACGTGATAGGCAGAGGAAAGGCCTCAACTCACACTTCGGATGAATCAGAAAGAAGCCATTCCCCGACCATCAGGAAAATTTATGATGGGTTTGAAGGGATATATCGCCACACCCGAACCCGAACAGGAGCTATCCGCTCGGTTAACTATCGTAAGTTGGCCAAGGGGATTACTTCCGATGATAAACATTCAGCAATTGCTGAATCTCAATCCTCAAGCTCTGTCATAGTACGAGAGGCTCCTGTGTACATGACTGGAGGTTCTGACGACTTAGCAAAAAGAGTCGATGAACATCAGGTCATGCTCCAAGCACAGCAGGAGACACTTCTTCAGATAAAGGACATGTTGGCCCAGCTCCTTGCAGAAAAAGGCCAAAGGCCTAAGTCTTCCCAGAGAACAATTTCAAAGGGAAAGCAAAAAGCACCTACGAGCTCAGACCGCAAAACTCACAACCTGGAATCCTCTTCTGAAAATGAGAAGGAGATGGAAAGAGAACTGAATCCTCAGTCATCTAAGGTTGATGAACTAGAGGCTCGCCTTAACGCAATCGCTAACAGGAGCGAACTTCACGAGGAAGGAGTGGTACGGCCTTATCTTGCTGAATAGAACACAGCTCCATATCTGTCGAAATTTAAGGCCCTAACCTTGTAGCCCTTCGATGGCACATGATTACCGAACCAACACATCTACTATTTCAAGTCTCAGACAGGAGATGTGGTAGCAAATGACGTTATTCTGACCCATTTGTTCATTGGCACCCTTAATGGGTAGATCTAGAAAGTCTTTTCTTGGCCAGGTTCTTTGAAGATGATACAGAAGTCTCGGTCCCGACTCTCCTCGCCACCAAGCAGAGGAAGGGAGAGCCCATCAAAACTTATGTTGAGAAATTTCACAGCATGGCATTACGATGCCCATCAGGTATGACCCGATCGACTTTGGTTGAGACTTACAGGCATAACTTGCAGACCCAGCTCCTCGCTCAAATGGGGGTAGCGAAATGTCGCTCCTGGAGACAACTGGTTTCGTAAGGAGAACAAGCTGAAGAAATCATTGCCTGGGTAAAGGCTGAAGAAGCTACTCAACCCAAGCCACAACAGCAACGCAATCAGAACAATGCTTTGCACTCCAAGGGAAAGGAGACTTTGACTGCTGATGCTAACACGCGTGCACCACCTCCTAAGCAAGGTAAAGCACCGAACCAACAAAAAGCGACCAAGCAATACTCATTCAAAGAAGAGTATATGGACACCTTGTTCCAGTTACTTCGGATCAGAAAATCAAATGAAGCATGGAAGGTGGATAACCCCAATTACTGCGTTATCATAGGTTTTTAGGACATCCCACCAGAAAATGCTATGTCTTTAAAGATATTTTACAAAATCTGGTGAATGCTAACATGCTCACACTGAAGCCCGAGCAGAAGACTGTATCCACTAATTTGATAGTAGTCCAGTTTAGTGATTTTCCTCCGGTAGAAGCCACAGATGGTGTTGTCCACATCCATAAAGGGGAAATGCACATGAAAAATACTGACTTACACAGCCAGAAGGACAGGGGGATGGTACCCCTTACTACCCTGAAAGGGGAGATCATGTGGGTCCATCTCGACCTGATTGAAGACCAACAGTGGACGAGCACATCGTCCAAAAAGAAAAGAGGCAAGGCTAAACCATCCAATATGATTAGCCCCTCCCTTAATAAGAATGATGATCATCTCAAACCTCTCACCGACTCAGAAGAAGAGAGGATTGTTCTTGCAGCATACCCAGGAGGCAACCCTGGCATCCGGTCAGGAAAAGCTTACCTGAAAGACTATGATCAGAATGCTCAAGAAGCAGAAGAACAACACCAAGACGCTGGGGGTTCTATTCCTCAAAAGATAATCGACAAAGGGAAACAGAAGGAAACCCGGTACAATAAGAATCTTCTTCAAGAAGTCGGAGAATCGAGCACTCCTTTCCGATTCAATGTCCTAGTGCAGTTAGCCAACATACCAGCTAGGATTACCCTGAATGAGCTCCTGAGATTGTCTAAAACCACCAAGGAAGCTCTGATTGAAGCTTTAACAAATACAGAAAGCTTTATCATACAAGTCACTCTGATTCCTGAAGCTTCTGAAGGTCAGTCTTGTATTCAGTGTCTACAAGTAGCAAGAAGTCTACCATGCATATCATTCACTCAGGACGATATGCAAGTCAAGCACAAGCATGATAGGCCTTTGTACCTTAGAAATCAGTCGTGTTCAAGTTGACCCGGGTTCAGCACTCAGCATCATGCCTTACAGGGTCATGCAGGTCTTAGGAATTCTCATGCATCGGTTGAACACCACTCAGACCACTATCTTCGATTTCAACGCTAACAGTACTCGACCCCTAGGGAAGATCAAGCTTAGGTGTCAAATCGAAGATCTCAAGTCTGAGGTGACTTGTTACATTATAGATGCGGACACATCCTATAATTTATTGTTGGGACGACATGGATTCATGCAAACCGTATTGTCCCATCTATCCTACATCAAGTTATGAAGTATGCTAATGATAAGGGGGAAGTCTGAACCCTGATTGCGGAAAAGTACCTTTTCAGAGGGGTGGAAAACTTCCACACAGATTCTGTCTTCTACTCGGAATTATAGGAGAATGAAGATGTTGGCAGTGGTAACGAAGCTGACATCGAGCCAGATCCTGAGGAAGATTGTCCATGGGAGCTGAACTTCAATGTAATGGGCCAGGTCGAGAATAATAAAAATGTACCAAGTGAGGGCGAGTGGTGCATTAATAAATATTTTATTTTAGCGTAATTGTCTGATGAGTCATCTAAAAATAAACAAATACAGAATGATACTGATGTAGGTACCAGCCCATGGCACACATTATGCGTTGAGGTATCACTAACATTGTCGATTAAGTCATCCTTCACTTCAGATGAAGAAGTGGAAGATGCCCAGAAGGATTTCTTCAAAATCCCATCCAAAAGGAAAGGGCGGAAGCCGATTTACTTCGGTAAAGTTAAACCTGAATCACTCAAACAAGGAAGTTCAGAAGAAGAAAATAGGGTTCCTCAATTCCATTATCACGAACCTAATTCCACATATTTGATGAAACGAATAGGATATAACTTTAATGAGAAACATGGTTTACATTTTGGGAAAGGAAGGCGAACGCCCATCCGAATGTCTCTCACTCCCGAAGGAAAACCTCCGGATTACTATCAGAAAACCGGAAGAGGTGTAGGTTACATCATAACTCCCTTCCTTTCAGAAAATGAAATCGGTGACTGTCTGTGTCAATATCATTCATCTGGGACATCATCATGGGAATCTGACATCAACGTTGGACCTTTCTTTAAAAGTTTAACTGTGAATATGGTTTCAACTAGTCACCCAGATGAAGATGCAGGGGGTGATGAAGAGTTGATTGAATCGGCTAATGACCCGTGGATCAAACGTCTTAATATCTTATGGGATATGCATTTCACAACACGAACCGCCTCCTAAAGATAAAGTGATCCAGGTCAACATGGGAGATGAGTCCGACCCTAAACCTATCTTTGTAAGTGAAAGCTTATCATCCTCTGAGAAAGAAGAACTTATATCTCTCGTTCGAGAATATATAGATGTCTTTGCTTGGAATTATAAAGACATGCCTGGCCTTGACCCAAAAATAGCCATGCATCGTCTCAACATTGATCCGGATGTAAAACCCGTTAAACAACAGCAACGCCGGTTTCGTCCTGAGATCATGGAAGCAATCGAGTCAGAAGTCAAGAAACTTATTAATTCGGGCTTTGTTAAAGAGGAACAACACTCGGACTGGGTAGCCAATATTGTTCCAGTTTCTAAGAAAAATGGTAAGGTTTGCATATGCATCGACTTTCGTGACCTCAATGTAGCTTGCCCAAAAGATGAATTTCCACTCCCCATCACGGATATCATGATCGATAACACTTGCGGATATGAGAGGATGTCCTTCATGGATGGATTCTCCGGGTACAATTAGATCAAGATGTATCCTGAAGATAAAAAACATACTGCTTTTAGAACACCATTGGGGGTGTATTGCTACACAGTGATGCTCTTTGGCTTAAAAAATACAAGTGTAACTTATCAACGTGCAATGAACACCATCTTTCACGAACATCTATGTAATAAGATTGAATGCTATGTTGACAACATAGCAGTGAAAAGCCAACATAAAGGTGATCATCTTATAGACCTGAAGACAATGTTTGACATCATGTGAACACATCAGTTGAAGATGAATACGACAAAATTGTTCCTTGGGGTGTCGAGCAGAAAATTCCTAGGATTTATCGTTACATCTAAGGGAATTTCTCCTGATCCAGAGAAAGTTCGTGCTATCCAAGACATGTCGCCTCCGAAAAATATCAAAGAACTCAGAGGCTTGTAAGGCAGATTGGCTTACATACGGAGATTCATATCTAATCTCTCGGGACGCTGTCAACCCTTCTCCAAGCTCATGAAGAAGGGAGTATCTTTCGTGTGGGATGGAGATTGTTAGAAAGCGTTTGAGGAGATCAAGAAATGCCTCACTCAACCACCCGTCTTTATGTCCCCGATATCAAGAAAATTGTTTCTGCTATACGTGAGGGCTATGGATCATTCTCTCGGGGCATTATTAGCCTAAAATAATGACCAAGGACAAAAGCAAGCCATCTACTACTTAAGTAGGACCATGATGGAAGCCGAACACCGGTATAATCTGGTCGAAAAGAATGTCTCGCTTTGGTATTCATAGTCCAAAAGATGTGATATTATCTGGTAGGACAAATAATTCATGTCATTTCTAAAGTAAATCCTTTAAGAGTCCTGATGATGAAACCATCATCTCTGAATTGTCGGTTAGCAAAATGGGCAATCCTCCTATCCCAATATGACATGCAATTCATGCCCCAGAAAGCTGTTAAAGTCCAAGCCTTAGCGGACTTCTTAGCCGGTCATCCGGTGCTAGGAACGCCTAAGCTTTATGAAGAATTGCCTGACAAAGTTGCCGAAGCTTGCGCAACTTAAGAAATTATGCAAGTATGAAAGTTATTCTTTGACGGTGCATCCAGAGCAAATCCGCATGGAGCAATCATCATGGGAGTGGGGGTTGTACTCGTTTCCCCGAACGGTCACGTGATCCCAAGAGGATTTTCCCTGGTTGAGCCCTGCACCAATAATGTAGCTGAGTATAACGCGCTACTGTTAGGAATGTAGTTTGTTGAGGAACTTAATATTCAGCATCTCGAGGCTTACGGTGACTCTTAGCTCATCATATATCAAGTCCGAGGGGAATACAAAGTGCGCCACGAGGATTTGATACCGTACTACTTTGTAGTGCTAAGGCAAACCAAGAAGTTCAAAGGATTCTTCATTGGATATATTCCACGAGCTCAGAATGCTTATGCAGACACCTTAGCCTCGCTGGCAACCTCACTAGCGTTGCCCCCAGGGGCCGAAACCATGATTCATATCACTAGACGTGAGTTATATTGTTCCAAGCTTCCCGTAGAAGAAAGTTCAGATAAGATAGTGACATGAGAAGTCTGCATGACTTCAATGGAGCTTGAACCCAGGGATTAGAGCTTCCCGTATATCGATAACGACTTATACGGGATTTTGCCCGATAATTCTATGGAAGCGGCTACTATCAAACGAAAGACCCTCCGATTCTATTACGACACAATTTCCTAAATTTCGTATCGTAAACCGCACAATGAAGTTTTACTTTGATGCCTTTCTCGAAAGGAAGCAAAAGAGGCTCTCAGGGAGGCTCACGATGGGATGTGCAGAGCTCATCAACCCAGGGCTAAGTTGGGAGATCGCCTCCGACGAATTGGCTATTACTGGCCAAAAATATTTTCAGACGCAGTTGACTACGCTAGGCGTTGTCACGCGTGTCAAATCCATGGTGATTTTATTCATCAAACACCAGGGAACTTACATCCCACGTCTACTTCTTGGCCGTTTGAGATGTGGGGCATGGATATCATAGGACCTATCTCTCCTTCGACTTCCAAGGGACATCGATTTATTTTGGCTGTGACCGATTACTTCTCCAAATGGGCGGAGGCAATCCCGCTGAAAGAAGTCAAGACTTCAAATGTGATTAAATTCATCAAACATCACGTCATCTACCGTTTTGGAGTCCCGAGACGAATAGTCCACGACAATGGAACACAATTTGTCAGCTTTAGATTTTAGAGATTTTGTGATAAATTTAGAATCCAAAGTGTTGCATCTACGGCTTATTACCCGCCGACAAATAGCCTCGCAGAAGCTTTTAACAAGACCATTGTGAAGCTTCTCAAAAAGTTCGTTTCCAAGAGCCGACGTGATTGGGACGAAAAACTCGGCGAATGTCTGTGAGTCTACCGCACGACGGTGAGGACCCCTACAAGAGCCACCCCATTCTCTTTAGTATATGGCTGTGAAGCTATGCTACCACTAGAAATTCAGATCCATTCCCTGAGAGTCACTATCGCGACCGGAATGACAAAAGAGGAGAAATATCCACTACGCCTCTAGGAACTTGAAGCCTTAGACGATAAGCGACTTCAAACTCAGCAACAGATTGAGTTATACCAAGTCCGGATTACTAAAGCCTACAACAAAGAGGTTAAAGAATGGATTTTTAAGAAAGGTGATTTAGTTTTAGCCGTCAGACGACCTATGGTGATGACACATAAAACCAAATTAAAATTCAATCCCAAATGGGAAGGACCCTTTGTAATAGAGACAGTCTATTCCAATGGAACCTACCGTCTCATCAATAAAAAGGCGATAGACTCATGATGCCGATTAATGGGAAGTTTCTCAAGAAATATTACCCGTAGATTATGAAGTCACTTTGCTCCAAACCCCCCAGGTAATCCTGACTGGGGGTTACCTCTTACAAGTTCGTTTGAACAAAGAGTAGTAAATTGTTTCTCCTACTTTGTATGTCGTCAAGTTAACATTACACCTCTGATGATTGAAGTTGTCGAGAATTATTATAATAAAGAAAATTTCCAAAATATACCAGAAGATTGTCAGCATGATCTAATTCGGGGGAAAGGTCCCAACAATTTGGAATGCATCTAGTCTTCCTGAACGCAAGTCTTATAGCTGCATTTCAAGTCTCATAGTTGCGTTTAAGTCTTTTAGACGCAAGGCTAAACCCTGTGTTTTTGACCTTTAGAGGGAGACAAACATGCGTTGAGTTCATTCAAACGCAGAAATTTAGCCCTGACAGGAGAATTTTCAGAGACTACTCTAATAATAACAGAGAAAGTCTCTAATCCAAAGTCAAGATCACAGCATTTCAGAAGACCACAATACAAAAAATGCAATGAAAGGACAATATATATAGCAGCAGTTCATTTCATGCAGATAATAAATGTTTAGAGAAATAATGCAAAGTCATTACAAGACCAAAACAGAAGTAAGGGGTTACTGGGACTTAAAATAAAGAGAAGCTTAAAGATAAGCTTCGGTTTTAGATACGTCCTTTTCATGCTTCGCCAGCACCTCTTCTTCAGCCTTCTTACGGAGTTGAATATCAGGAGATGCAGCTACAGCAAAATCTTCTTGTTGCAACACTTGGATGACCTCCCTTTCTGCTCGAACCCTTGCATCAAAGGTAGCATCCCCAAGGTTGAACTCTTGTGGGGTTATTTCCCCTGCAGCAAGTTTGGCCCTGGTATGGCGATGCTGCTTCTGCAAGCTCCAGATGATAGCTTTCCTCTCCGAGATGCTGAAGGCTCGGGCTCTATCAGCAACTTTCTTTTTCATCTTAGCATTACTTATGGTCCATTGTGTCTTAGGCCCCAAATCTGTATGCTTCAGCTTCTCCAAGAAACGAGCGGCACCTGAGAAGCAGTGGATTTTCTCTGCACAACGTCGAGCATGGTGGAGGTTGACTTCAGCAAGATCATTCAAACCTTCCTCGATAGAAGCTTGAAACTCAGGGAAGGAGCCCCACCCATGCATCACGATGGAGAAAGCTTGTTTCACCTGATTCTCTAAGTGCCTAAGGAGGAAGAGAGTACAACCGGGTTCCAGATAAGAAGCCTCATAAGTCACCCGCTCAAAATCCTCGTTTGGGAGAATCATATGGAGATTGGTTGAATGGAAGGGGCGTAGCCCGAATCATGAGATATGATAGGCTTAGAAGTAGAAGCCCCACCATACAACAAAATAAATAAAAGTGAAGTTAATAAAAATAGATGAATTCAAGCGCAGGAGTCTAGACCCGCGTCGAAGTTGACTTAGACATAAGAGAATAGACCTGCGTTGAATCATTCTGAACGTAATAAATTAAAATTGTGTTATGACCTTCCAAAATGAAGAGATTTAGTCCTGCGTCATCCTTCTTAAACGCAACAGGATTAAACCAGCATGTCGAAACGAGGGGATTGACCCTTCGTTTCGTCAATGAGCGCAAAGGTTTATTTCTATGCTCGACACAGGTAGTCCAATACTTAGAGAAGTGTGGTTTGTGTGATTGATATCGTGTGTATTGTAAAAGTTATTGGTGAATTTTGGAAACTATTTTGTGTAGTTCTTAAGTGACAATGGAGATCTCCTCGAGGTGAGGAGCGGAGACATAGTTTGAGGGTTGACCAAACTCCGTGATCATATCTTGTGTTTGCGATTGTTTTGGTGCACTATTATTCTCTACATCTTGTGCATGTGTTTATATCGTCTATTGTCTCATTGTTTATCCTTGCATATCTCTTTGTATATCATATTGCTAGGATATTGATTTATAAGTTTTAATTTGGCATCGAAATCGGATTAGATTAGCTTTTCCCTATTCACCCCCCAGGGTACTTTCACCATTTTTTTGGTTGTATCCTTATTAATCTATGACTGACAAAAAAAGATTAAAAACTTATGGCTATTAAGACATGACAACATGACAATTACTAAAAATGCAAACTTTTTATGTAAAGTAGATCTCTGAGAAAGCATGAAACACTTGATATTACTTTATCACAAAAAACTGTAAAATGTATTACATGGTTGTAAAATGGATGCCAAATTGGATTTTATGTATCCTCTACTCTCTAGTTGTTGTAAAAATTTCTAATTTATGGTTTTTTTTTGGGGTAGGGGGTGGGGTGGGGAGGGTGGATAGGAATTCAACCTCATTTAACGCTTCATCATAACGATATTGCTTAGAGTCTTGAAGATGATGACAGAGGCTGGCTGAGCCCCAAGATTATGCAATTTCATAAGATTCTAATGTCTCGCATTTTTAAAATATTTAGTACACTGGAAGGTTCTCTCATTTTGTAGGAAGTGATGCAGAGATGATATGAAAGAATATGCGGATGTCTGCTTTAGAGAATTCACCGATAGAGTTTCTCACTTGATGATAATTAATGAACCTGATATAATAGCCTAGTTGTGTTATGACTTTGAAATGATTCCACCACAGTGATGTTCTTCTTTTTGGCCTTTTAATTGTTCAGTAGGGAATCCTTCAGTGGAACCTTACATCAAAGCCTACAATATGCTGTTAGCACATTCTATAGTTGCCAATCTATAGGAACCAAATACCAAGTGAATTTCTAACATCTATTTCTTTTTTTTTTTCAAATCTCCAATCATTAATAATGCAGGAAAAATAACTTTGTCATCGTTAGGCTTGGTTATTGTTGTTGATGTTGTTTTGATACAAACAAATATTCTTAGTGTTGAACTTCCTATGTAGGCTATGAAAAATGGTTAGACATGCCTCACTTTTTATACATATTGGCCCTCCCTCATACTCGGCAGAACTATAGCCTACAGATGTGGGTCCTACCCATCATCAATCTTTTACTCTCTCTTATCTTGATCCTCCTATTGCCCTTAGAAAATGTAAACTATCTACTACAGCCCATCTCATCTCCAATTTTATCTCTTATGATCGTCTCACCCCATCCTTTCGCCAGATTTCTTGTTTTTATCTACTAAATCTATACCCAGGTCTTATGAAGAGGCAAGTTAGTTCCTGCTTGGAAGGAGGCAAGAGACAGATGCACTTGTCTCTAGGAAAACTTCGGATTTGGTCTCTACTCCGATGGGGGCAAATATTGTTGGTTGCCGATGGGTGTATACTTTAAAATATTAGCCAGATGACTTTGTGGGTAGATATAAAACTCGATTGGTTGCTAAATGCTACATTTAGACGTATAGAGTTGACTACTTTGAGACATTCTTCCCAGTTACTTGTCTGAATTCTATCAAGATATTATTCTCTATTGCTATTAATATTGAGTGGATCATGTTCTAACTTGATGTGAAGAATGCATTCTTATATGGTGATCTATAGGAGGAGGTTTATATAGAGCAACCTCTAGGGTATGTTGCTTAGGGGGAGAATACTGCATGCAGACGTAAGAAGGCAAATTATGGCCTCAACATCAAATTACTATCCATCCGCAATAAATTGCTCGAACCCAAAGTCAACAACGTTGGTTTATATGGATTACTATTTATCGTCCACTCCGATCTGATCCAACTCTGCTCTCATCTACCCTCATCGACATGTGCCTCATTAACCTCATTAATCTTTGCTCGAACCCAAAGTCAACTCTACTTCTTGGATCATTTGTTTGTCAGATCCCTAAAAAGAATCATTTATTATTAGGTCCTTCAAGGAAGGATTATTTGTTTGTCAGATCCTTAAAAAAAGGATAATTTGTTATTGGATCCTTTTAAGAATGATCATTTGTTGTTGAATCCTTCAAGGAAGGATCATTTATTATTGGGTCCTAGAAAAGATTATTTGTTGTTGGATTCTTCAAAGATCATTTGATCAGTGGAGCCCTAGAAAGGATCAGCTAATTTGAAGACATCTAAGTGAAAGATAAGAATATCAAGACTACTTTGAGTTTGTTGAATCATCGTCACAGATTAGAGTGTATGCATTTTACTTGTAACAAGCTGGACATGTATGACATATATGCTCTAGCTTGAGGGGGAGTGCTAAGAAATATATTTATGAGATATTATCGAGATATTAGAAGATATTTATTGCATATGATTTTATCTCATACCTATTTTATAATACCTCCTAATCTCTATTTAAGAGAGGTTAGGGTTAGATGAATAATAACTTGGTCTTTTTCTATTCCTCTATAGGCCCATTCCAGTTTCAAATTCCTCTGCTGATGTTGAGGCGAGCAAAAGGGTAATGGGTTTCATGATCGGCTAGTAAGTCACAAAATTGTGTAACATAGTATCGCTTTTTAGTTATCTTATTCCAAACAACTGCTCTCCTCAAGGGTTATTAACCCATTAGTGTTTGGAGATTACCAGGAGATTAGAAGAAGGCCGGTCAATGAATTCCATCTTTCATAAACAATGAATCAGAATAGCTGAAGTGTCTGTTTGACTTTATTAGAGTGAAACACTACACATATGTTGTTACAGCCAAGGGCCACACAGACATAGAAAATGGCTATACAAAATGGATAATAACATAGTACTATGTAATCACAATAGAGACAGAGAACAACACACAAGGATTTAACGTGGTTTGATTAGTATGACCTACATGTTGGCCTTCTTGTTTTGTTAATGTTTAACAAATAATTTACCACTAATGTTTTTTGTCTAGTATTTATGTTTTCTTATTTATTATAGACAAACAACATGTTGGAGGATGGATGGAATTGCGCCATAACGATCATATCAAATGGAGGTTGGCGGAATTATCGAGTGAAGCCTACGCAATTCAAAGTTAAAGATTCAAGTTCAAGCTTCATCCGCAATATTACTAAGTCAAGCTATTGAAGATCAAGATCAAGCTTGGGTAACTTAGTTTAGGAGTTTATATTATGTGTGTTAGTACCTTAAGCTCAATATAATATACACACACATTTATTGGTTTCCATGTATATATATATATATATATATATATATATATAGTTATATATATACATATATGTTTTGGTTGGATAGTTTTCAAGTTTTACTATGAAGCAATTAAATATAATTAGAAAACATATTTTCGTTTCATACTTACATGCATATATATGATTTCATAAATATCAATCTTATTTAGTTCAATGAAATCATGTTTTAGTGCATTATATGTGTATTTTGATAAAATGCTATATTTATTGTTTATAGACTTCATAACAATAGTTTATATCTTTCTTTAAGTCTACAAAACCATTTTGTAATGTTTCAAAACATGGTTAAGCTAAAATGTCAAAACTCATATGTTTACATTTTTATGTTTTGGACTATTTTGCAAAACGATATTATTTTTCATTTGGGAGGTTCTTTCTAAAAACTAGTTTTTGTAGCATGTGTATTATCATGTCTACAATCATTTCTTAAAGTTTTATATTTTTTGGAATTTATTTGATTTAAACAGGGTTTTAAATCAGAAAAACTACTTACAAAACTGTCATTTTCATATATCTCTTTGCGGTCGACCGCCACGGTCGACCGCGCCTATGTTTTACCCTGTGGAGCCAGCAGAGACTTTCGTGGTCGACCGTGACGGTCGATCGTCAAGCTAAAAATTTCCATGGTCGACCGCCACGGTCGATCGCAGATGTTTCTGGAAATTTTCTCTGTCTCTAACATGGCTCGCGATCGACCGCGAGAATTTCACGGTCGACCGCCGTCTGCTCAACGGCTCTTTTTGTACAGAATCTAAAAAATCTTTTCTGGGTTTTTGGGAGATTTGGTTGGGGGTTTTGCTGTTGGTTTCTCTTCCTATATAAACCCCTCAAACCCTCTTCTACTAGTAATAAGAATGAGAAAGTTTTAATCAAGTTTAAGAGGGTTTTAAAGTTTGTTTAGTGTGTTTTAAAAGAGTTTGGTTTGTGAAGATTATTTCACAAGTGGAGGAGATCATCTACATTCCTTGAGCTTCATTTTAATCCATCTCTCCATCTTGTTATCTATAGAGAAGTTTTCTAAACTCAATTTCTAGCTTTAAATTTATATTATTTGATTATCATTTTATTAAGCTAGTATTTATATTTGAGTTTAGTTGATTTAATTTCACTCATTGTTTACACATACCCACTTGAGCTTATTGTATTTTCATACATAGTATATTTGGGTTGGTGAGAGTTGTAATAATTGAGTGTGAGCTTTCATTGTGTTCTCATCCATATTAGAGAACAATCATTTGTTATATTTGTGCTTATTGTGAGATTCACTTTGTAATGCACTTGTACACCGAGAGAAGTGTGTGGCGAGAGTCGGTGATCGTCCCAAGAGGAGTGGTATCGGTTGACGAACCTAGGAAGATGTTGTATCCGAGCACTTGAGGGAGACACGTCTAGGTCCAACACTCGAGAGGGTGTAGAGTGGGATTGCAAGAGTGTTAATTGTAAAGTTTTTGGTTAGCTAGAAAACCGAGTGTGAGGTGTAAACGTTATTTGGGTGAACGTAGAAAACCCGGTTGTGATAGTGGAGATCTCCTCGAGGTGAGGAGCGGAGACGTAGGTCGTGGGGACCGAACTTCGTAATCATATCGTTTGTTTGTGATTGCATTGGCGCACTTAATTTTATATTCATATCTTATATCGCATTTGTATATTGCTTGTTGATTATATTGCCCACTATCTAGTTTAGATTGTTTACCCTTGTGTTAATTATATATACTTGCCTATATCCCATAGTATATCTCCTTGCTAGGATAACTTGTTAATTAGCTTTAATTGGTATAAAATCGGATTAGATTAGCATAAGACCTTAATCACCCCCCCCCCTCTAGGGTCTAACACTACATCCACGAGGGAGAACAACAAAGAAATTCGCTAATTATAAAAGAAAAGATTACAAAAAAAGAGACCACTCTAATATCTCTCCAAACTCACACAAAGAAGAGAACACTCAAATAAAAATTCTCTTATTTTTTCTCTTCAACTCCCTCTTTCTTCTCTGTGTTGAATGTATTTAACTCTCATCTTCACATGTAACTTCACAGGTATTTATAGCTTTAGAAGGGTTTGTGAAATAGTGAGAGGCGTTGGTGAGTTTAGATTCATATCAAAAAACGTGACCTCAAAATCTTAGTATTTGCAAAATTTCCCTCCTCTCGTATCGAGTTTTTCTACCCTTTTTCTCTTGATGATTTTAGTTTTTAAACAGAAAATATTGTAAATTTATTGTAAATAATTGGAAAATTTTGACTTCCATATTCAGAAACCAATATTGTTATGTTAGAGGGGTAGAAAGAGATTTGGGGGTAATTTTATAAATACTAAGATTTTTGTAAATAAATTTACAAATATGAAACATTAAAAAGATATATATGCAAAAACCCGACTTTTATTCATTTTTTCTTTTTAATCTGTGTCGGTCACGTTTTTGGAATTCTAAAAAATGCTCTCATATTTGTAAAAAGGAAAAAGCTTTTACAACTAAAAATATAGTTTTTACATGAATACCACCTTAAATTTTACATAAATTGCAAATTCACTATCTTAGTTTTTTTAATCAAAACCATCTATCTTTGCCAACATATTCTCAATGTCACACCTATTTTTATTCTACTAAAAAATTTTCTGAAATGCTCTTTTCACCCCTCTTCCACCTCCTCCCTCGTCTCCCCTCTCCCCTTCCCTGTCCTTCACCTCCTCCCTTCCCTCTCTTATCCCCTCCTTATCCTTCTCCATTATCTCCTCTCTTCTAGGGTTTCTCCAAACCCTAGTTCCTTCTCGCCTCTCCTCCTTGTCCACCTCCTCTCTTCCTTCTACTCACTTCCCTCCCTATCCTCCTCCACCTCTTTCACTCATCTTCTCCACTTTAAGAGTTTCTCCAAACCCTAACCCCTTTTCTCTTCTCCTCTGCTTACACTAGCAGCCCCCTCCACACCTCCCTCTCCTTCTTTCCCACCACCTCTATTCTCACCTCCCTCCCTCCCCCTCCTCCTCTCTCTCAACTCTCACCGTTGACCTCCTCCCTCCCGCAATCAACCCCGTTGCTGCCAACCTTCCTCCCCTTCCCCTCTTCCTCTCCTTCTTCTCTCCTTACCCCTGTTGGGTTAGATTAGGTGGGGTATAATAAAAACTTCAGATTTTTTTCAAATAGAAAATATCAAAAAGTGTGACATTGAAAACATATTAGCAAATCTAGATAGTTTTGATAAAGAAAAACTAGAATAGTAAGTTATAATCTGGGCAAACGTTAATATGATTTTCATATAAAAACTTCTGAAGGAATCGTGAAAATGCTCTAACACATATAAAAATCATTGTAAATGCATTCACATGTAAAAATAAAAAATAAAAAGAGAATTTTCTCATACTTGGAAAATTTGGTGAAACTCCTCAAACTTGAAAAATCCAAAAAAAAAAAAAAAAAATCAATAACTTTGACTATAACATTTTCTCATATTTTATGTTATATATGTATCGCGTGCACACTAGCCCATTATACCCCAAAGGAACATATTTGGAGTCACTAGTAAATGTTGTGACTTATTTCAAAATAAGAACTTTTTCTTACCTATTTCAAATTCCTAAAGTGTTTGGGACCAGTAAAGGTGGGGAAACAAAACAAAACAAAAGCAAGAAAGGGGGGGAAAGAAAAGAAAAGAAAAGAAAGAAAAGAAAATGAAAAAAAAGGAGGACAGCAAACGGAGCTTATAACCCCGCGCCTCTGCTCCAAAACCCTAAAATTGAACTAATAAAACCCCCAAAACCAAAACTCCAATTTATCCACAAAGCTTGCCTGCTACATGTAGCAGCCATTCTAACTATCCCTAGGGATTTCAACTCATCGTCCTTTTAATTCTTCATCCCTTGACATGGACCACATAACTTCAGCGATCGACAAAATCAAGGGCTTCGCCAAGAAATCGGCCGAGCGCTTCGTCAATGGCGGCACCCCAAAGTGCCCCATCTCCTCCGACCACGACCCTGTAAATGCTAATTCTTCAGCTTTTCCTCTATTACTGTCTTTAAAAATCGTATCTTTTCCCCAATTTTATTGTTAGTGATTAAGTTGCTGCTTTCTTATCTCGTCAAAAGTTGATCAAGGAAAAGTTTGATCCATTTGTTTTTTTATTACTGTAATTACATGAGACAGTTAACCAGAGATTCACTCGGCAACTTCACTTAATCTGGTTTGAATATCAAATTTTAGGAATGAACTGATCGATCTCTACTTTGTATCAGACAATTAACATTAGGAATGCATCAGTGCGTATGCTCAATTCAGCGTAAATTACACTAAACCCCCAAGGTACTTTCCGCGTTTTGCATTAAACTTCCAATAACCTTTTGGAATTGCTGGAAATCCCCAATTAGTTTCCACATTTTGCAGATAACCCCCATAAATTAGAACCAAAAAACAACATAAAAAGACATTTTGAAAGTTATTGAGGGTTTAGTGTGATTTACCCAAAAGATATTGGGGTTTTCTGCAAAAGTTACTGAGGGTGTAGTGCAATTTTGAAAGTTGCTAGGGGTTTTCTGCAAAAGTTACTGATGGTGTAGTGCGATTTCAAAAGTTACTTGGGGTTTACTGCTAACACTGTAAGTTCTTGCGGGTTTAGTGTAGTTTACCCGGTCAATTCAATTTCCTGATAGTAGGTTTAAGGCAGAAGCTGGATACAACAAATAATGTGTTACAATCTATGGGAATAAAAATCCTCCAGCATTGTTGCTTTCTGGCACCTATATACACATTGACAAAAGAAAAAAAAAATTCGGATTGAGATGGTTAAAATACAATGTGATACTTGTTATACTTTCAGAGTAGGTGGTCCATAAAGGATGTAAATGAAGAAAAAATGATTCATTTAACTTACAATCAGTGTGGAATATTCATAGAGGATGCTTGCTTATGTTATTCAAATCCGGAAAGTTTCCCTTCCGCAGTAGTCAGCAAAAGATTTCGAATATTTATGATTCTTTTTCCATCCATGTATTCCTAACCTATCAACAGTATGTAGTCCCTAAACACTTCACAATCTTCTTTTTTTTAACCCCATTGGCATCTTGCAAGTCTTTTTTTATCAATTAGATATGCAGTCGAGGATGAGAAACCTCCATAATAGGAATTCTTGAAATTAGGGGTGCACAAAAATATTTGTATCTAAGGAATTATCCATAGCCGTTAAGATGCGAATTTTGTTACTAAAATCTATATCCGGGTCCGTATCCGAAATATTTGAATATATGTCAGCCATACAATTGTAACAAATTTAATCTTTAAATTAACAAATCTGAGGTTAATTTTGATGACCAAGAGATCTAATCTTTGCTTTTTCAAATATAAAGAACATATTAACGAAGTCTCTTGTATCATATGAACTGTATGCTTTTCAATATTATCTAGTTTTCTCAGCTAAATACCCATGTTGGTATTTTGATTCTACCCCATTTACCAAGAAGGTATTTTAATTAGGCAAACCTGCTTTAAGGTATTTTAATTGATTCAACTTACCAACAATGCCCTTTTTCTCGTCGGCGACCAATTTTCCGGTGAGAGCTCGTCACGTGCGTGACACGTGATGACTTAAACTATTTTTTAGCTGCTGATGTAGCACGGATCTGTCCTATTTTGGGTGAATTGGGATTTTTAGAGGGTTAATTCCAGCCTTTAAACACTGTCACGTTAGAAAATCCGTGTCACATCAGCAGAGAAAAAACAGTTTAAGTCATCACGTGTCACGCACGTGACGAGCTCTCACCGGAAAACTAGTCGCCGACGAGAAAAAGGACCTTGTTGGTAAGTTGAATCAATTAAAATGCCTTACAGCAGTTTTGCCTAATTAAAATACCTTCTTGGTAAATAGGGTGGAATTAAAATACCAATATGAGTATTTAGCCTAGTTTTCTCATATTCGTTGTGTCTGCATATATATCTCCTTATATATCTACATGTATATTTGTATCCATATCCGATTTTAGTAGATATGGGTATGAATTTCCCTTACCGAGCGTATCCATATCCATATCCGTGATTGGCTAGCAGATATAGGTACAATAAGTATCATATCAGAGCTGTATCTGAATCGTATGCACTCCTAGTTGAAACCTTCATGATCTACAACCTAACATTTTACCCTTCAAGTGAGTGGTTATTTCATAGTCAAGTTCGTGGAAGAGTTAATTGCCCTAGAGCGACAGGACGTTGCTAATTAACCCCTTTTTAATCATATAGTTTTAAGTTGAGCAACCCCCAAAATTAGATACTTACATTGCCCAAAAATTAGATACTTATACTGAAAATCCTTGTAAACTAGAAAAGAGTCTGGACTCTAGATGAAGGGGCAAGGTTAAAGTAAATATTTCTATTGATACTTATATTGAAACAATAAACAAAAGATAATAGGATCACATTCCCCTAAAAATTTTATGGTCATTAAAAGTCGAATACCCTCCATACTGTTTTTGCGACTAAATAGTAGGATATTAACAATGCTGGATGATTAGATACTTGTATGATCTGAGTTGTTATTGTTAGATCAGGTCATGGTGGTTTAAAATGATAAATGTTATGATCAATGCTTTTAAGATAACTATTGACAATTTGGTGGAAATGATAAAATTGTACTTGACATAATTTTCTGGACACCGCTATGTACTGTTTAGTGGATTTGTTTTCCTATTTTAATTCCTTGCAGGCTGTGTATTGGTTCACGATGCGCTTATCATAATTCTGAAAATAGTGTTTTTTCTATTTTCTTTACTTCTGGCTTTTGCGTTTGATGCAAGTTTCTACTCTTTTGCTTTATCTATCTATATTGAGATTTTCTTAGACAAGAAACATATCTAAGAACAATAGTTAACGAGTAATTGTCCCAGTATTTTCAGACAACAGGCTTACTCGAAAGTACAATACTGGGAACTCATTCTGTATAAATGACCTTGCTGCTCCATTTTGTTTTTAGTTTTCTACGGTTAACCTTTTGAATGCTTATTCTTTTTATTGCCACTTCAGTGTTTGAGGTTCAGTTTTGCCTGCACAGATTGAGATATTAAAGCGTTTACAGCGAGAAGCATTCTCTGATCTGATGAAACTGAGGGCGCGACAGGAGAAAACTGAACGGATCCTTTCCTACTATAAAACTAGCAAAGGAGGCCCATTCCATGAGGCCAGCACCCATATGGAGGGAATAATTGATTTGGTTGGGGCTTTACTGTTTATGGGGAATGATGATCAGTTGGCTTATAATGCCTTCGATACAGCAGGAACAAGAACAGGCGTTGATTTGAGATTTATTTTTAAGACAGCTGTAAGACAGAAAGATCTACTGGTAGCAGAGTTTGCTGCTAGTCCGAACAGTGTGATCAACCATGGTAGTATCTATCGAAGTCCTCTAGCATTGGATAAGCTGATGTATTTGGCAAATTTAGATCACTGGCTGTCTGTGGTTTTGTCTCCCTTGGGGGCTCAATGCGATGAATATGGACCTGCTTCAACTTTTGAACAGGTAATGCCTTTTACAAATGCTCATTTTGTTTTACACTAAAGCGGGTGCTATTATTCTGTTAACACGTATTTTGGCTAAGCTATCAATTTATAGTTTTTCACAGGGTCGGCGCGTGGGTAAAGCCTCTTCATTTTTGCCCCCTTCATTCAATCAACACTACAATTGTGGTGCTGGGATCAAGGTTCACGGATCAAATATTGCAGCTTCTATAGCTGAGCTGGTTTCTGGAATGCAAATACAACCTGATGCTGCTTTTGGTAGGAGCTTGAGCACTTTTGGCCAAGTGAGCTACCAACCATTTGAAGAAACAAGGTTCACATTATCATGTTTAATGCAAATGCATAAGCCACTGTCCTATCTTTTTAAGTTTGGTACCCTTCCTATACCAACGGGCCACTTGAAACAGCAAAACTCTGAGGTACAAGGGCAAGAATCTTCTTCTGCTCGTAGTAAAAAGGCAGATGGCATCTCATCAGGATCCATCGCGCTGATGTTAGACTCACAATTAGATGAAAGTACCAATCTTAGTGGTTGGATTGAGTTGCAGAAGTCAAGCAAGTTATTGCAGTGGGGTGCCTCTTTATCTGATATTCCAGAGGATGAACTAGGATGGGGATTAAGAATGGGAGGAAAGATTGGAGGTCATCTCAATCAGCTTCAGTTGGAAGGGTTTCTTAATTTTAATTTTGATAAGAGATTTAATTTGCAACCGGGCCTTTTCTATGCAACGGATGGGAGGAAACATTCTCCCGCATTGGTGTTCCGCTCAAGCTGGCGCATGTAATCAACTGATGTTGTAGGAAACAAGTTAACTTACATTCGATATGTAAGTCTATCAGAAGGTTAGTGTTGGGTTGCGATCTCTTTGTTCCCAATCATATTTGTTTTCCTGATTTTTTTCTCGAATTCATTTTTGTAACTCTATATTTGTGCTAAAAAAGGACTGAATTTTTGAACACATACAAAGTTATTCCAAGGGTTAACTGTGGTCAGACCGCTTGTATTATCACCCAATCGCGGGTAGACGCCAGTAGTTTTGTTGTTGCAGGTAAACCACTGAGAGATTTTTTTTTGACTCATTTACCCTCATCAGGAGGTTTGCTGTTGCAGGTAAATCACTCCGGGTCTATCTACAACAATAGAATTACAGCGGGACGTCCACAACTGGGCATATTACAGGGGGTCTATCTCAATGAACCATTATTTCAATGCTTTTGATTACAGCTGCAGTTCCTGTACCCTTTACTGTAATTTTCGTGCGTTTTCGCTTGTTCATTGACATTCCATATTTTTCTTTTTACAAAGTATATTAGACTCGTGTAGGTTGCTCGCAAGCTGCCAAAACCGAGGGAGGCTGGTACGCATAATTAGCCACCCGTGACCTCCAATGCTGTCCTCTTGTATAAAGTTAATCTGCCTTTTCTTTTTTATACGTGCGATAGTTTATAAATAAGTTCACCTCTTGTCGTCTTTTGTAACTAATTAAGCATCGTTTCAAAGATGTTATCACAACAATTGTCTCTATCTTTTTCTAAACTTAAAATAGAAGTAAATATAATGAGCGGAGGCTGTAGTTTCAATCATGTATAAGAAAAATGAAATTAGATCGTGTCGCATTCTTTAAACCTGGGTCTGGGCCCCCTATAGCTACAGCCGTGCAGCAGGCTACACCCCTTGTTTTTTCATTATCGTTATCATTTTTTTTTTTAACATTTACACTCATTGTTGCTGTACATATTTATATATTAGTATTGAAGATAACTAATATTTACCTTCTACAGCTGCCCCCATATTGGAAAAAGGTCATAACCTTTTCATCTTATTAATTATTGCATTGCTGATGGGAATCACGTGCAGCGCAAATAGCCAGTGCCCATGACTTCGACTAGGTGACCAATTTTTATTATAATGTTTTGGGTGTTAAAAGATCGCTGGTCAACCTCTTTTCCTTTGGCGTGAAACCTGCACCAAACTCACAGTAAAAAAAGAGGGAGTCTGGCTGCTTGTCGTTATCTTAACTAATGCCGTTAGTTGCAGAAAAAAGGCCCACATGGAAGTTGAGTTTCTAGTTACCGATGTGTTAACATTAACTAGATTTGTCCACTAACCATTGCTTAGAGGATAATAAATGTATTTTGGGTTAGGCTGCACATAATTAAGCTTCCTGTATTATTGTTAATTTCAACCTAGCTACTACGCCGGTCCCCAGTAGACTCTGGGTAAAATTTTGTGGCTCTCTTACCGTTATTAGTGATATTTTGATAAATATTGCCTGTGGGTGAAATTACTGAGCCTATACGAGAGTAAAGGAGTAAAAAAAAAGGGGCCTATTTGCAATAAAGAAACTACAGGAGCTCAACCCTTCGACGAAGGACAGTCCGTTATATATCTCTTCACCGTCAAAAAGAAACAAGGTGATCATCTTTGACTATGTTTCTCTATTGTTAAAGGGGACGGTTGTGGTTTTTCGTGTGCTGATGAGAGTCAAAATAAGTTGAATTATAAATATGTGACTACTCTCCTAGAAAAAGATATTATTCCCCTTGAAATTGGAAGTATGACCTAACATGTAGAACCACATCTTTTTTTTCTTCTTTATGAGCAAAGGCTGGGAATTTATTTCCCATCCTATTATCTCCGAAAAATTGTATTACTTCAAAAGATGAAGAGTTAAATATTTAGGAGAATATAGTTCATCCGATCGAGCATATTTTAACCTCAAACTGAATCCATTTGAGTATCCGCCTGAAAAATCTAGGTCGAGTTTGACTAAACAAAATGTGATCCAAGTCCCAATCTAGCCGCACCGGATCGAGTTAGATTGGAACTTAATCGCTAGGCGTATTAAAATTTGAAATAATGACATTCAGCGTGCCTCTGAGATCATTTATTTATTTTAACTATACAAACAATGTTAAAATCTTGAACAGAACAAAAATAGACAGACTCCAAGATCACTAGTATAATTACAATAACTAATCTCGGTGTTAGGTTACCCATACAGATATACATATTCTAGGATTACCGATGCAATCACGCCGTAGTTTAGGGTATCTAAATGTAATTAATCCGTGAAATTTCATCACCAGACTACTATTACTATCATTTTAAGACATGTCTCAATTGAGATTTTACCCTATTAAGCAGTAAAAAAAAAAAAATAAGGGAAAAAAGCCAAATAGCTTCGCATTACTTCACTGCGGCAGAGTCTCTGTTAGTGGGGACCAAAGCAGAACAGAGAGGAAAGCTCAAGTTATCAACTGAACAGAGTCTTCAGTCCTCTTCGAATCCAAACAAAACATTCCCTTAAAATACAATGCTAGCAACTAAACAAAGCAAAACCCTGAATATTCCCAAGCCCCAGAAAAAGCTTAATCCAGCCTCCTCCACTCTGTAAATTGCTATAGAATTCAAGCTTCAACTTGCCGAAATCCTAATGTCCCTCTCAAAACTTCCGCATTTTCCTTTCCTCTCGCTCTCTGAAGCAAACGTCTTCTTTAGTCCCTAAAGAGAAAGCAAGAAGCTTGCAAGCAACGAGCTAAAAGGTTCTTGAAATCCTCAAAAGACCCATTTCAATTTTAGCAAAGAGAAGTCCAGAAAGAGGGGAAAGATCCAATCTTGACCCCATGGCTGCTTTAGGAGACATGGCAAATATAGCCCAGGTCGCCGGCGTCGACGCCGTGAGGCTCATCGGGATGATAGTGAAAGCCGCGGCCACGGCGAGAATGCACAAGAAGAACTGCAGGCAATTTGCTCAGCATTTGAAGCTTATAGGGAATTTATTGGAGCAGCTAAAGGTTTCAGAGCTTAAGAGGTATCCAGAGACAAGAGAGCCTCTTGAGCAGCTTGAGGATGCACTGAGGAGATCCTATATTCTTGTTAATAGCTGCCAGGATCGAAGCTATCTTTACCTTTTGGCTATGGGATGGAACATTGTGTACCAGTTCCGAAAAGCCCAGAATGAGATTGATAGGTATCTGAGGCTTGTGCCTTTGATAACGCTCGTCGATAATGCGAGGGTCAGGGTAAGGAATTTGTGCAGTATATTGATTCACTATGCTTTTTTTTTCTTTCGTGGGAAATTAGGTGTTTGTGCGCTACATTTAATTTTCCTAATAATGGAAGTGTGATTTACTTTGGAGTGTTGCTCCATAACTTTGACATGATATCCTTTTTTAATTGAGTATTATGTTTATGGACTAGTTTTTCCCCCCCTCTCAATCTGCTGATTTTGATAGGAAATACTAGGCACACATACTTAGGATCAACATTAAATGTTTGAAAAATATGAATGCTTATAAATTGTATGATTAGATGATACACATGCCAAATATGCTGGATTAGTGGATATCTATTCGACCTGGTAAATTTGATATATATTTTTTATTTTAAGCCCTTCAATGTCTTAGATTTCGAAAGGATCTATCTATATATTCATTTATCTAATTTTTTCATTCTATCGTCATTCAGCATATCCAAGCTTTATATCTTCGTCATCCAGATATTAGCGTATTTGCGCAAGGATGTTGCTGTTAGTGATACTTATTCTCCACCTTCATTTCTTAGGAAAGACTGGAGTATATTGAAAGGGATGAATGTGAATACACTCTCGATGAAGAGGACAAGAAGCTACAAGACGTCATACTGAATCCTGATCCTTGCAGTTTTCAGAAGCAGGTGCTGAAAAAGACTCTTTCCTGTTCATATCCTAAGTTGCCCTTTAATGAAGCACTTCAAAAAGAAAATGAGAAGCTTCAGTTAGAACTACAAATGTCACAATGCGACATGGATGTTGGTCAATGTGAAGTGATTCAACGTCTGATTGGAGTAACAGAAGCGCTAGCTTATACTATAACAGAGGATAATATAGAAGCTAAGGACTCCAAGCAAGTTGAGAGAAATTATTCAGATTCAACTAATTATTCCTATGACGGAAGCTATCATGGGCAGAAAAGTGATAATGATGCAGTATCAAGGTTAGTTAAATGCATCCAATACCATTTACTGAATTTCAACAGCGTTTAGTTTAATTTATTATTATGAATATATTCGCTTACATTTTGTTTTTTTTACCAATGCACTCAAAAATCTATTTCTTCCTGCTTTATATATTTTTGTTCATCTAATTAGTAATGTCTGTGACACCGTGTTCTTATATGTGTTACGGTAATCAAATAATATCAGTTTTACCAGGGTCCAGTATAGAACACTTGTTGTATTTGGTTGTACTTATCCTACAATCACAATTTCATCTTTTTAAACTACCATGTCTGTATATGTGTGTGTATATATATATCATATATGAAAACACGTGCATGAGGTGGTAGCTCAGTCCACTAGAAGGTTGTCAAAAGATAGAGTGCGGTGGGGTCCATCTTGCTAGTCACATTGGAGCAGATAGACCTGACTGCTCCTATCTCTTGGTTGCTTATTTTGCTGAAAACTTATATCATATCTGATATCCCCTTTGTATTATTAAAAAGGATAATTCTCACCCCCATTCATCAACTCCATGCAGAAGTGTTTCTACAGTTTCTTCAGGTCATGAGTTGATTTCAAGAAGAGGATCACATAGATATGAGGACTGGCATGCAGATTTACTTGGTTGCTGCTCCGAGCCTTGTTTATGTAAGTCAATAGTATGATCTAAGTTATTCTTCCTTTATCTTATCTATAAACTTGACTATCTTTTAGTCTCTGAGATATTCAATTATACATGTTATTTAGTTATCTCTGTTGCTCCTATTTGCAATTATATTCTTGGTTTTAGTACTTATGTTACTTCTAGTTGTTTTGTTAGCATATCCATTCAAACCATCTTTATCATTAGAGACCTATTGCCTGGTGTGCTTGCACACACAAACACACATATTTCATTTGCAGAAATCAATTAGAATATGTTTAGGCATTTTATGGTATGACTTGGGGTGAAAAATGTTAATGAATGAAAATTTATGCAGTATAGTCATATTTCATTTCAAGTAAACTTGATGTCATGCATCCCGAATAATATTTTCGCCTGTCCGACTCCAACAGAGTAAATTCTTTTAGTAGTATTATAAGTTTATTCTAAATGAGATCTACATACTACATAATTTGGGTTATTTGCACCCAATACTCATTATGGGTGCAGTGGAGAAGTAATGGTGTAACACCATTCTATCTAAATGCATATAAATGTGTTAACTTATCGTTTATAGAGCAGAGTTTTCTTTGTGTAACCTTCATTTCTATCGGGTTCCAGGCCTCTTTACCGATTATGCTTATCTCGCAGTGAGAAGCTAAAGTGCTTTTACTGATATCATTAACGATATCTTGCAGGTATAAAGACATTTTTCTACCCATGTGGAACATTTTCAAAAATTGCTTCGGTGGCCAAAAACAAACAGATATGTAAGTGAAATGGGAATTGATTCTTCAGTGTTGTTTGACTATTTTCTATTAGCTTGTTTCTTTTCCCCTTCATTCTGTGTATCTTTTTTAGCTTAGCTTTATTTTTAAAGGAGCAGTAGAAAGCCATAAGAATAGGATGGTACAAGGTGCAGTTAAGTTAGCTCAATAACTGAATATACATTTTCAAGTAGCTTAAAATACTTAATATCTGTGAATACCATTAACAATTAAAATCTTCATGCTAACTCAGATAAAAAGGAGAGTCTGAGCTTCATGTTTCAAGCTTTCAATGACTTTTGCTTCCAATAAAGCTTCTTCAATTTAATTCAAACACATTATGCATTCTGTAGACCTTGGAGCTGAATCAAGCTAAGTTTATACTTTATACTAGCTATTAAGTTTTTCTTTGCTTATGCCTCTTTAGATGCTTTGGCGTTTCTTCAGCATATATTTATCTCAGTAGTTTTCTTGGTTATATTTTTAGGAATCGGTCAAAGTGACTAAAGCAGATAATCAATATATTAACTGCCAGAAGCAATAAACAACAAAATAAGAATCAACAGATAGTATAAAAAATTGTAGTTCACGTTAAGTTATAGTGTTTTGTTCTTATCTTGCTTTTAACAATGAGATATGGAGGAAATACTAAAACAAAAGTGATGTTCGAAGCATTACTTCTTTGCTTGTTGAATAGAGACCTGAAGACAAAACTGAGCTGGAATGCCAAATTATCGTATGAAGCATCAACCCCATTTAACTTATACTACGAGTGGGTATATAAAACATTAATTGCATATATTTATATCAACTCAGAAGCTTCGCAATTTTATTTTTACGATGCTTAACTGAATTCATATTCAATGCTCAGCCTCATCAGAAGCTTGTAATGACCTGTTTGCATATTCACTAATATTCTCCTGCTGCTGTTACACCTGCTGTGTCAGAAGGAAGCTTCGGAGCGTGCTAGATATCAAGGTAACCATGCTGATTTCAAGTTCCTCTTGCCGCTATGATTCACCAATGTACTGTTGCTTTCTGATTTAACTATAAATGCAAAGGACCACAACTCTTTTGTGTCTAGAGAAAATTTCTGTCTCATACAGGGACTGTTTGTAAATTACAATATCTCTTGTTGATAATGAAAATGTTCATATAGATAATAGGGATAGTCACTTTTCTTTGTACTACTGTAATAGAGCTCTTATGAAGTTGTTTCAGTGATCATGTCTTCAAGTTGTAATGCAACTATCATGTTAATGTGAAATCCCTAGAGAGATCATTAGCCCTCTTTTGGATGTTATTTATAATGTTTAGAGAAACAAAGGATTTTTGGATGTTATTTATAGTATTTAGAGAAATAAAAGAGTCTGTCCCTAACCAATGTGAAATTAAACAATAATGAACAAATAATTCTCTCAACACTTTCTCTCAAACTGAGCATACATATCGAACATGCCCAGCTTGTTACAAATAAAATTCACTCTTGTTCTCTCAAGATTTTTTGTGAGAATATCTATAAGTTGATGTTCTGATGGTGTGTACTTGGCTCTAATGATTTCCTTCTCCATCTTCTCACGAATTAATATTCTGATGGTGTGTGCTTGGCTCTAATGATTTTCTCCTCTATCTTCTCACAAATCAAGTGGCAATCAATCTGTGTGTGTTTTCTCCTCTCATGAAACACTGAGTTCTCAGGTTTGTCAATGGCATCCTTGTTATCTTCATACAAGCTCATGTGACACTCCGGAGGATAACTAATCTGTGTTGATGTATCTCTAACCCAGCTCAGCTCGCAACTCAAATTCTCCATGACTTGGTACTCTGACTCAAATGTAGATCGAGAGACTACACTCTGTTTCTTACTCTTCCATGATATACGATTTTTAAGAAACACACAATATCCAGTAGTTGACCATCTGTTCTTAAGAGATCATGTTCAATCTGCATCTGAGAATCCTGCAACTCTTGGGTGACTGTTATCTGAATAGAGTACTCCATTTCTTAGAGTTTTTTGAGATACCTAAGAATCCTCTTTATAGTTTTCATATGAGGTTTCTTAGGTGCTGAGAGAAACTGACTAACTACACTAACGAAAAATACAATATCTAGTCTCGCAACTATTACGTAGTTTAATTTCGCTACAAGTTATCTATATTCTTTAGTATCCTCTAGTAACTCCCCCTGAGCTGATAATAGCTTGATCTTATCATCCATAAGTGAGTTAATACTCTTGTATTCTGACATCCTAATATTTAGCAATATATCAAGCACATATTTTCTCTAAGATAAGAGAATTTCCTTCTTTGATCGAGCTACCTTAATGCCCAAAAAATATCTTAAGGATCCACGGTCTTTTGTTTGAAATTGTTATTGTAGATACTTATTCAAATTATTATTGCCTTGTGCAGCGTCATCGATGATGACAATGTTGTCAACATATACAACCAAAAGGATCTACTTCCCACCATGAAATCTACAGAAAATCGAGTGGTCTTTTTGAGCTCGATGAAGACTAAAAGTCTAAACAATTGCTGCAAAATGTTCGAATAAATGCCTCAAAGATTGCTTCAAGCCGTAGAAGGATTTTTCAACATGCAAACTTTGCCACACTCCCCCCAAGTAGCAAAACTTTGGTTGCTCCATATAAACCTCCTCATCAAGAATGCTATTAAAAATGCATTCTTACAAATGTAGTGGCCAGTAGTAGCGAGCAACAAGCGAGATAAGAATGCAGACATATGCTATCTTAGCTACAAGAGAGAATGTATCGATTTATCAAGACCATGAATCTGTGAATATTTCTTTGCAACTAGTCGAGCTTTGAGGCAGGCTAAAGAGCCATCTAGATTTACTTCTACAGTATAAACCCATTATAGCCAACCGCTTTCTTCCCTAATGATAATGAAACAAAATCTAAAGTCTCATTTCACCCTAAGGTCATCATCTCTTATTGCATGTCGTCGTCCAACATGGGTTAGATAGAGCTTCTAACATAGTCTTGGGATCGGGTGAGAATCCAAAGAAGATATGAAATAATAATATGATAGAGACAAATAATAAGACATAATGTGTAAGACAATACAGAGAACTTTGAAAACAAGATCTCTTACCATTTTGGAGGGCAATGAAAAGATCATCAGTAAGCTAAGCACTTGGTTGTACGGGCACATTTTAACTTGCTAGTATATCAGGCTCTTGGGTGGATTTAGATGATGGTTCAAGTTGCGGAGCAGTACGTCTTGTATAAACCTAAACTGATTTCGCAAACTTGAATGGTAGATAAGATTGTGTAGTAGTCTTGGAAGGAACATTGATAGTAGTTTTCCAAACTATAAGGTACTCATAATCATTGGGAGGGTCTAAGCATTTATCAAAGGCAACATGTCCTGATTTGTTCTCAAAGAAGATAACATTTGCTGAAATAATATATCGATTTAAGGAGAGGCAATAACATCTATACTATTTTTGAGTCCTAGAATATCCAAGAAAAATGCCTCTAAAAGATTTCATATCTAATTTCATCCACTGAGGACTATGATTGTGAATAAAGTATAGAGACTCAAAGATCTTAAGAGGTAAATGAAAAACGTTTTCAGCTGGATATAAAAGAGAGATTGGAGTTTTGTTCTATAAGATAGAGGAGGGAAATCTATTGATTAGGTAGCAGGCATTAAATGGCGTCCTCCTAAAAATATTTTGGAACTTGATGATAGAATAACAAGGTCCTAGCAATTTCTAACAAGTGTCTGTTCCGTTCAGCCACCCCATTTTGTTAGGGGGTATAAGTACAACATGACTAATGTAAAATTCGATTGTCTGCCGAATATTTTGTGAAGGAGCCACCAAAATATTCCTTAGCGTTATTAGTTTAAGTTTTAATTGTATTATGAGATTGATTTTTAATCTTAGCATAGAAATCTCTAAAAATAAAAAACACTTCAGAACAGTTTTTCAGCAAGTATATCCAAGTCATGAGAGAAACGTCATCCAAAAAACTAACAAAATATTAAAATCGAGTTTGGATGGAATAGAACAAGGCCCCTATACGTCTGAATGCACTAAATCAAACGTATTACTAACCCTCTTATTGACGCGACTAGAATAGAGTTTGATGTTGGTGGGTGCGGCTAGGGTTTGAGAGGGATTGAAGGTGGCGGCTAGAGTTTAGGAGGGTAGAAGGTGGCAGATAGGGTTTGAGAGGGTGGCTGTTAGGGTTTAGAAAATTAGAGAGAGGAGAGAGGCTGAATCTGAAGCCATGTTATTGTGAAAATCCTAGATAGATCATTAGCTCTCTATTAGATGTTATTTATAGTGTTTAGAGAAATAAATGAGTTTGTCCCTAACCATTGGAGGAATCAACAACAAGTAATAAACAACTCTTTCAACATATCCAATGTACTTTTTTATTTGAGTAGCTAGTTGTAATAAGTGATTATATACAAAAAGGGAAGGTATTGCATAGCCTCCTTCACATTACCACCACTTTTATCATTCTTCCAACTAGCTAAAGTGCAGATAACCCGGCTGTTATTTCCAAATTTAGACTAATTTAATCTCGAGTAGTCCTTTAATACATTATTTCACAAATTCTATCGTTTTAATGGTTATGAAAATGACACCAGCATATTAGATCACAATTCATTTTATAGTGTTATTTAGAGCTCGCAAGTATATATGAGGTTTTATTGTTTTTTTTTTGGCATCAATTGATTGATTCACAAGCTTAGTTGCATGGATACTTATATTTGGACCCATATGTGTGTCCTATCGGTGTCATACTCATACCCGTAGTCAACTCCAAAACTTTAGTGGACACTTCTTAAATATTTGTATGCACTTATTCAAATGTGTATTCAATTATACAATACATGTTTTAAGTTAAAGTACCTGGCATATACTTCTTGGACGTATATTCCACATTTTACATGTAATTCTTGATACACTTTGGACATAAGTTGGATTGAATTCAGTCCGTGCCTAGTTTAAAATTAAGAGCATGTTTGGCAACTGGTTAAAATGGCATATAAGCCACTTTTGTGGCTTATAAGCCAATAAAACATGTTTGGCAAACAACTTATCTTGACTTATAAGCCAAAAAAATAAGTTAGGGCAACCCACCTTATTCTTTTGGTGGCTTATAAGCCACATAGTTTAACAAAAAAAGACTACTTTACCCCTTGTCATTTAAAAAAAAATCAACGCCCTCTTTCTATCTTCAATCCTTTTTTGGTCATTTTGACAACAAGGATGGATTATAGGTTACTCATTTGCCAAACAATCTACCATTAAAAATGGATTATAATGCACTAAATTTACCAAACACTTTGGATTATAATCCACTTGACTATAAGGCATTTGTAGATTATAAGCCAAACATTATAATCCAAAGTTACCAAACATGCTCTAAGATTATGAAGGGTCTTTTAGATGTCAAGTTAAAAGACAAGCAATTTTCTGATCTATATTATAAAAGAAACATATAAATTTTGTGGGAATTTTATTTCCTAGCATGTGAAATGAAAAAAATAATGCTGGTCTCATGTAACTTATTATGTATATTCATTTATATGTTGTCATGTTCCTATACCTTACCTTTTACAAAATTATTTTGTCCCGTACCCATACCCGCACCCATACCTGTACACGTACCCATGTAACTTAGTTTACAATGTATAAGAGCAAGGAGAAAAAGCCCAACGAGGTAAACCTCATTACTTGGATATTTGTAAATGATAGTCATGCATATTTGAGCCAGCTGGAGATTTTTAACTGAGGTAGTCGTAACTAGAGGGATCATCAAGACTGCTAGATTATTACTCAATAAAGCCAGTGGACATTCATTTGTAGTTCCTACCATTATTTAATTCCTAAGCATGGTGCAAATCACTATACTCGGTAAGTCAAATATTTCTGAGTAGGGTAAATCTCCTACCTTGTGCAATACTGGTCGTTAAATTATTCAGCACTGACATGCACTGTAATGCAACATTATCATCAGCATGGAATTTTACCAAACAAACAAAATTTTTACTTCTCTATTATCGTTTTGATATCTGGACAATTTTCTTAATTCTTTGTTGATTTTAGGTTCGATATTAATGCATGAATTTGGCTGATGAGCATGTACATTGCTTTTGTTCGTTGTCTTACTAAAGCAGCTTTTTTGGCTAGAAAAAGAATATTAAAGAAACTAGTTGGATTATTCGAGCTTTATAACGCATTCTGAACCTTTGCTTATTTCATTTATCTTATCTCACTTTTTTCAAAGCCTTGCAACTCCTTTTCTGCTACACAAACAATTGAGTGATAGAATATTGATGTATAAAAGTTTATACTTGATCATAGTTGAATTAGTGGGGTTTTGTTCCATGAGCAAATTTGCCGAGTAGAATTCTTCTACAGCAGTAATAACCTTGTTAATTACAGTAACATCTCTTGCTGACTGATGCAGGGAGGGCTCTGTGATGACTTTCTCTCCCATTTTATGTGTTGTTGTTGTGCCCTGGTTCAAGAATGGCGAGAAGTAGAGATCCGTGGGGCATATGGTATGATGTTACTCTTCGCTTGATTATGTTCGGCTTCAGCTTTAAATTAGCTATATGAGGGTTGTTATAATGTTGAACTTAAAATTACCTCAATACTCCAAGCACATATTAAATTGCGACTCCTGCAAAAATAAAACTAATTTGATTTATTCTTCTCGTATTATCTACTTGCAGGAATGGAAGAAACAAAAATAAGCCCACCATCCTCTCAGTTCATGGTCTCTTAGAGTGACTACAGAATGTGAATGACTGGCGGCTAACGAGTATCAATGCTAAATCAAGGTCCCCTTTTCCCTCCATGAGGAGTTAAAAAGGGAGAATCACGAAGGATACATAGTTTTAATTCGTGTTATGCCAGTCCAAAATTGACCGAGGTTAATATTCTAGATTTGTCTGTTGCTTGTCGTCTGTAAGTTTCTTCCCCTTTTCAGGGGAGAAAATAAATAGTTGTCACTTTTAATTTTCTACTTATTTTCTCATTCTGTAATCCATGTATATTTCTGTACATTATTATTTTCTCTAGAAACTCCTTGTATCGACCTGTTTTACCCCTATTTAATTTGTAGTAGACCAACCATTCTTGGCTTAGCTTAAAGGAAGATCTGATTTGTGCAATCATTGCTGACAAATACAATAAAATTGCATTAAATCTGAAAAGTAAAAGGTTAGAAACTCAGGCCTGAACGGTTGCAATCGTGAAAACACTGCCCTAGAAGATAAATGACTCGCCTATCGCCCTGGCGTTGTTGATCCTCTCTCCCTAGCGGTAAAAACCCCCGAAAAGCGGCTGGCCTCTGAACTCGGGCGTGAGTAGCAGAGCTTCTGCTCAGATGAAAATTGGTTGCCCGAAAAAGAATTTTTAATGTAAACAGAAAAGTAAAGAAGAGGGAGAAGAAGAATACTGGTTTTCTCTGTTTTTCTGTGTTCTGAATGAAAGAGGGGCTGGCTTTATATAGGGCTCGAAGAGATGCCCGTTACGCGCACTCCCCGCATCCGTTACGCGCACTCCCCGCGTCCGTTACGCCTCATCCATGTAACTCCCCCCGACTGGCTCTCCGAATCTGTTACGAACGGGTCAACCGGAAGAAAAGGTCAAAAAATAATAACCCGTGAAGCAAAAAGAAGTGTGCGTGTGCGGCGTGCGTGTGTGTGGAAGCAATAACCCATCCAATAAGGCCCAAAATACTATTCAAGGTCCATTATAATGTGAACCAATTTAAACCTCTTGGACTTTCTTCCATTTTCCAATGTGGGACTATTCACAAAAGCAAAATTGCCTTTTTCCATGAATAAAATATCCAATAGTCCCCCCCCCCCCCAAAAGACAATATTGACTGAAAACTCAAAATTAATAAATAAATCAACAAATCACAACAAATATAGGTTGGACAACCTTTCGTATCGTAAATTTAGGAGAGGTAGCTTCCGGCTTTGAACCTTTCCTTAGTGAGTTTATCGCCACCTGAGGGACATAATGGACTTGGCATTGAATTAGGCCCCTTGAATCAGGTATTGACAAAAACACACACAATACGTCTTCATCTATTGAGCAAAGCGGGTTGAACGTTAAAGGTTATGCTCATAATAAACCGACTCATGAGAGTTTCTAGGGGTTAGCCCAGCCCCCCCCCAACCACGGCCATCACGGTTCCTCTCACGTAGGTAAGTCCTCAAAGGGTACTACAGCTGTTTATTTAATACCCCCCCATAATACACACGTTGGACTTATTAAGAATAAAACTCAGCCTAGCCAACTGTATCATAAGAGCATCGTCATCATAGAGAAGAGGTAGTAGCACAAGCTACATAGTGATATATGAATATATCTGGGTCGATGCTCCACACGAGTGTCACTAGTCCAGCTTGTTTCTACCACATTGAACCAACATTGGGACTAAATCTCAAAATAAGGGTTGGGTTACCATTGTCAGTGACCTCTCTTATGGGCTTAATCTCATCTCCCTCGATGAATCCAGAACCATACTCCTGGATAATCCCTTAGTCAAAGGGTCAACAAGGTTTTTCTTAGACTTTACAAACTCCAAGATCACAACTTTGCCTATCAGGCGTTGTACAAATTTTATCGTATTTGAATATGTCTGTTGAGTTTTTTATTTACATGCACTTGCTTTAGAAGCTCTATGGTAGATCTGGAATCAGAATGAATAGAAATTGGAGGAAATGGTTTAGAGACCGAAGGAAGTTTAGAGAGAAGATCTTTTAACCATTCGGCTTCTATGCAAGTAGTATCAAGAGCAATCAATTCAGATTCCATGGTGCTCCTGGTAATTACTGTTTGCTTACATGATTTCTAGGATACAACAGTACCACCAAAAAGAAATACATACCCAGATGTTGACTTTATACTGTTGGAATCTGTGATCCAATTGGCGTCACTATACCCTTTAATGGCATCAGGGTATCCAGTTTAAGTCAAGCAATAGTCAACTGTCCCTTTTAAGTATTTGAATACTCTCTCTAGGGCAGACTAATGATCTGGGTTAGGGTTACTGGTATACCGGCTCAGTCTCCCTACAGCATAAGCTATATCGGGTCTGGTCCGGTTTGATATGTATAGAAGAGATCCAATCATCTGAGAGTATTTCAGTTGAGAGACAGGTTCACCTTCATTCTTCTTCAATGATATAGAAGAATCATATGGTGTTGAAACAGATTTAGAGTTATGATAGTTGAATTTGATCAGCATTTTCTCAATACTATGAGAAAGACTCAAAGATATTCCTCTAGTGTCTCTAGTGATTTTCATTCCAAGTATCTTATCTGCAAGACATAAGTTTTTCATGTCAAAGTTCTCGGATAGATAATCCTTAACTTTTAAGATTAATTCAAGAGTAGTTCCAAATATAAGGATATCATCAACATAGAGACAGAGGATGACATAGTCATTTTTTATCACTTTTGAATAAACACATTTGTCGTGTTCATTCACAGTGAATCCATATTGTTCAATGACTTTGTCAAATTTCTGGTGCCATTGTTTAGGAGCTTGTTTAAGATCATACAGAGATTTAACAAGTTTGCAGACTTTGTTTTCCTGACCCTTAGCAATGAAGCCTTCAGGTTGGTGCATATAAATCTCTTCATCTAAATCACCATTCAGGAAAACAGTATTGACATCCATCTGATGTATGATCATCTTGTGGATAGCAGCAAAGGCTAATAATACTCTGATAGTGGAAATTCGGGCTACAGGAGAATAGATATCAAAATAATCAATGCCCTTTTGCTGAGTATAATATTTAGCTACTAATCTAGCTTTAAATTTATCTATGGAACCATCAGCTCTAAGTTTCTTCTTGAATATCCACTTACAACCAACAGGTTTACAACCTGAAGGTAAGTCGGTGAGTATCCAAGTATGATTTTCCATGATAGATTTATTCTCATTATCAATGGTTTCTTTTCAGAAATGAGATTTAGGTGAATCCATTGCTTCTTGAAATGAGCTCGGATCACCTTCAACAAGAAATGTAAAGAAGTCTTCTCCAAAATCCATTTGAATTCTACCTCTTTTGCTTCTTCGAGGTTCAATATCAAAGGGCTGAGAAGAGCTGGAAGATGGTAAATCAGAAGGAAGAGATGAACTAGGATTTTCTGAGATTTTGGATTTGAAAGGAAAGATATTTTCAAAAAAGACTGCATCTCTAGCTTCAGTGATAGTGTTGTTGGATATGCCACTGATTTCAGAGTTAATGACTAAAAATCTATTAACATTGCTATCTAGTGCATATCCAATGAAAGCAGCATCCACAGTTTTGGAACTAATTTTCCTTTTCTTAGGTTCAGGAATAGCTACCTTAGTCAAGCAACCCCAAACCCGGAAGAAGTTCAGATTAGGAGATCTCCCCTTCCAACATTCATAAGGAGTTGTATCAGAATGTTTCTGGGGAATCCTATTGAGAATGAAACAAGCAGAGAGAAGAGCTTCACCCTAGAGATTTTCAGGTGCTCCTGAACTGAGTAACATACAGTTTACCATGTCCATTAGGGTTCTGTTCTTTCGTTCAGCTACTCCGTTAGACTGTGATGTATAGGGAGCAGTAACCTCATGAATAATACCGTGATTTTGGCAATATTCAGTCATATCATTTGAGGTATACTCCCCCCCCCCCCACGATCAGATCTTAGGATCTTGATCTTTCTATCAAGTTGGTTCTCAGATTCAGCTTTATACACATTAAACCTATCTAAGACTTCATCTTTAGTTCTGAGAAGATAGGTGTAATAATATCTGGAGTGATCGTCTATAAAGGTCACAAAATATCTCCTACCCCCTCGGGTGAGAACTCGGTTCGAGTCACACACATCACTATGAATTAATTCGAGGGGTTCAGAGTTTCTAGTTATAGACTTGAAGGGTTTTTTAGTGTGTTTCCCTTGAACACAAATCTCACACTTGGATGAGAGGTCAAAAGAGGATTTAGGAATAAGATTCAATTTGATCATTTTTTGTAAAGTTTGAAAATTAACATGTCCAAGTCGTCCATGCCAGAGATCATAAGATTCAACAATTTGAATAACAGAAGACTCAGAAATTTCATTAGAACTGGAATTGATTACATTGAGTTTGAAAAGGCCATTACAAGTGAAACCTTTTCCTATGAATACATTATCCTTTGTAATCACAAATTTATTGGATTCTTTTACAATCCTATAGCCAGCTCTAAGGAGAAGAGATTCACTGATCAAATTGCGACGGAGAGAAGGAACATGATGAACACTTTGCAGATTCAGAGCTTTCCCAGAGGTCATGGTGAGCTCTATGCATCCACTTCCTATTATTTGTTTGGTGGAGTTATCTGCTAAGCTTATGCTTCCTCCACGTGATTCCTGGTATATAGAAAACTAAGAGCGATCATCGCAAACATGGATATTAGCTCCGGAATCTAAATACGAATCAGTGGAAGAAGTAAGAGAATTTACAAGATAGGATAAAGAGGCTAACCTGAAGGAAGTTGGATTCTCTTCAATCATATTAACTTTGTTGGATCCATTTCCTTTAGGAGCAGGTTTAGCTGGTTCCTTCTTCCGAAAGAAACAGTTGGGAGCCATGTGGTTGGTTCTACCACAGACATAGCAGAACTTTCCATCAGACTTATGGCTGGAAGAGTTAGGATTGAATTTGGAAGAAGATTTGTTGAATGATTGTTGGTTTTTCTTGAATTTCTTCCCTTTGGGTTTGAAATTCCTAGATTTAGGCTTATCCTCTACCAAGTTTATTTTAGCTTTTGATTCAGACTTGGTTTTGTAATTTTGCCTATGATGGTCTTCAATACGAATAGCCTTGAGGGCTTCAGTTAAGGTTAGATCCCCTTGCTTGTGTTGGAGATCTCCAGTAAATTTAGACCAGGATGGAGAAAGTTTATCAATCAGACAGGAAACTTTATAATCATCAGTAAAGGTGTTTCCTTTATATTAGAGGTGACGGAGGAAATCTTAAAATTCATGAATTTGTTCATTAATGGGTTTGTCATCAACCATCATGAATTTATTGAAGGAGGAGGTGAAACGCAGAATTCCGGCATCATCATAGCCATATTCTGCTTCAAGAGCATTCCATAGGTCCTTAGCACTTTTGAACTCATAATAAATGTCATAGAGGTTATCCACAAGTGCACTAAGAATCCTATGACAACAATGATATTCGATTTATTCTGGTTTCATAGAGCTAGAAAAGGAGCTAGAACCAGAGCCAGAAGTGGAAGGAACAGATTCAGGTAGAGGACCATAAACAGGATAATTTGAAGGTTGAGAACCACTGGATGAAGACTCAGATGTTTCTATGGCAGATAAGAGACCTAAGGTGGTGAGCCAGTATTGCATCTAGTTAGCCCACCGTTTATAATTAACACCGGTAAACTTTTCAGGTTTGACACTTTTGGAATGGTCAGATATAGCCATAAGTCTAATTTGAGTCTACTAGTCTAGGTATTTGATATCTGAATGAAAAAATATTTTGTCAATACCACTCAACTAGTAACTTAGAGGATTATGACTTAGGATATAAAAAAGATTTGTAAACTAGCAATAAAATAATGATAGCAATTTTTTTCCAAATGAACAGTAAAGTTTTTTTTCCCGAAACTAATTAAAGCAATTAATCAATAAATGAATTAATTAGAGGTAATTAATTAACATCAATTAATTAGAGGGAATTAATTTTTAATTTAAAACAGAAATATTCTCTGATGAACAGTAACAGAAAATAATTTTTTTAATATATATTAACAACAACTAAATTAAATTATTACTTAAGAAATAAGCATAAGAAAGAAAAAAAGCAGTAAATTAATTTTATATAAACAACATTTTTTTCCTTTTTTTTCTCGGATGAACAGTAGAACCGATGAACAGTTAATTTTTTTTTCTTTAAAGCAAAATTAACAGAGAAATATGAACTAATTAAAATCAATTAATTTCAGATTTAATTAACAACAAGAAATTAACTTCATCTTTCTAGATTGCTGACAAATATAATAAAATTGTATTAAATCTAAAAATTAAAGGGTTAGAAACTCAGGCCTGAACGGGTGCAGTCGTGAAAACACTGCCCTAGAAGATAAAGGACCCGTCTATCGCCGTGGTGTTTTTGATCCTCTCCCCATAACGGTAAAAGCCCCTGGAAAGCGGCCGGCCTCTGAACTCGGGCGTGAGTAGCAGAGCTTCTGCTCAGATGAAAATTGGTTGCCCGAAAAAGAATTTTTAATGTAAACAGAAAAGTAAAGAAGAGGGAGAAGAAGAATATTGGTTTTCTTTGTTTTTCTGTATTCTGAATGAAAGAGGGGTTGGCTTTATATAGGGCTCGAAGAGATGCCCGTTACTCACACTCCCCACATCCGTTACGCGCACTCCCCGCGTCCGTTACGCCTCATCCGCGTAACTCCCCGCGACTGGCTCTCCGAATCCGTTACGACCGGGTCAACCGGAAGAAAAGGTCAAAAAATAATAACCCGTGAAGCAAAAAAAGTGTGCGTGTGCGGCGCAGCGGGCACGCATGTGTAGAAGCAATAGCCCACCCAATAAGGCCCAAAACACTATTCAAGGTTCATTATCATGTGAACTAATTTAAACATTTTGGACTTCTTTCCATTTTCCAATGTGGGACTATTCACAAAGGCAAAATTACCTTTTTTCATGAATATCCAACAATCATGGTCTCTGTAATTTCTGTAAATCTTTCATATACCTTGTCCACTTACTACAGGATGCGTCCATATCGGTTCTGTTAACATCGCGGGAGGTATTTGCAGCTTCATATATCATTATCCAAGAACATTTATATGGTGTTTGGGAGGTTGATGACGGCAGGAATTTTGAAGTCCTCAATGACGTCCAAAGCGCACAAGGTGCGCTCGGACTCATGAGTTTGATCATATTTTACAGTTAATCTCAAGGCATATCTGTGGAGAATGTTTTCATCAAAAGATGATTTTGCTGTGGAATTCATTATATCTTCGGTCGATTACAATAAATTCAAAGAAATAGTCTTTTTATAAGACCTCTTTTACACAACAAAGTGAAGATTACAACTTTCTAGAAACAAACGCAGGATCGTTGTTTGGATCGCTGCTTGCGTGGGATCTTTGTCTGTGCCGGGGGCGCGTTAGCCCGTGGACCACCAAATCACAGATTCTGATTGAATCGTGAGGGGTTTAATGATTCTTCCTTCGTTTATCGAAGTGAGAATTTGAAACGATATCTTATCGGAGTAAGATAGTCGTTCTTCTTGAACTCAAGTCAAAGCTCGAATGTCAAGGAATTGCTCCAAGAACTGAAATCTCTGCTCTCTCTGCTCTGGAATGCTCTCTGGTCAGCCTCTGGATCCAACCCCCTCAAAAAAATCGATTACAGGGGGTATTTATAACTCTGGAGGAAAACTGTCTTCCGAGACAGTGTTTACTGTCTCGCTGGTCGAGACAGTGTTTGCTGTCTCGCCCAGCGAGACAATAAATTTGCTGTCTCGCCCTGCGAGACAGTAAAACACTATCTCGGAACTCCTCAACTGCCTGACAGTTTCTTGTAACTGCTTCCCCACGTTTTGAAACTCTGTTATTTTGGCAGTTGTCAACGTGATTCTCGCCCACGATGTTTCCCACGTTCTTGAACAGTTAGTGGCCACGTGTCGGCGGTTATGGAAAGCAGTTTTGATCCTCTGGGAGCTGTCTCGCGTGCGAGACAGTAAAGACTGTCTCGCACGGCGAGACAGTAAAGACTGTCTCGCGTGGGCGAGACAGTGAAGACTGTCTCGTGTGGGCGAGACAGTAAAAGTCTGTCTCGCCCAACGAGACAGTATAGACTGTCTCGTACAGCAAGACAGTAAAGACTGTCTCGCATGTGAGACAGTCTATATTTTGACATTTTAGATGACTTTCTTTTGAGCTGTGTTTGGATATCTTTCAGTATTTTTTGACGTCTACAGATACCCCCTCCAAAGTATTCTAGACTCATTCTTTTATAGAGGAGTTCTGGGATACTTTGGATAAGATAGGTTTTACTTACGATCCCTTCAATATTTGGTTGAGTAGATCGTGTAGAAGAACCCGTAGGTGGCTTCAACTCTTGACCTCTTTGCCTCTCAATCTATTCAGTGCTTTGTAGAATAGTTAAGATCCTTCCGGCATCGCGTTTATCGCTTGACCGTTGTCGAGATCTTGAATCAAAGCTGGAATTTGTAATTGTGAACTTAGCTTTTGTCATCAAATTGATACTGTTGGGAGGTAGTCAGGTTATTCTTAAGAATATTTTAAGTGATATTCTCCATAAACTTCCTGTTGCGGGTAGGGAAACAGTTTAGACTCGTGTACCTATTAGAGTATTCTGGTCTCTTTTTTGTTGGTAGAGATGAACCCAAAAAAATTGGAGAGGAAGAATTTTATATTCTATCTCCTGGTCTCTTGTTTGTTGGTAGAGATAAACCCGAAATCGGAGAGGAAGAATTTTATATTCTATCTCCTGGTCTCTTGTTTGTTGGTAGAGATAAACCCAGAATCGTAGAGGAAGAATTTTATATTCTATCTCCTGGTGTAAAGGAAACTCGAAGTGGGATCTCCACTTAGAGAATCTGGATTGGTTTGAATAATCCTAACTGTCATAAGGTTTGATTATCCAATTCAAAAGTTAACCTTTCGTTCGTAAAATGAATCGAAAGGAGATTTGGTTGTGGTCCTAACTGTAGTAAGGTTTGACCAAGTGGGGGTTGAGATCATCCTAACTGTTTAAAGGTTTGACCAGGTGGGAGTTTGATACGATCCTAACTGTCATAAGGTTTGATCGCTCAATTTGTGGACCTCTCGTTCATGGAAGGAATCGAGAGGGGATTTTGGCTTTGGTCCTAACTGTTTAAAGGTTTGACCAAAGGAGCAGTTGGAGTGGGAGTACAAATCATAACGGGAGTGTGGATTCGATCAAATCACAGTGAGAGTGCTGACTCGTACCAATCACTCGGTGGATTTTTCGGTGTCAAGTGATAAAGACTTAACATGAAGGGGTTTGACAATTCGTCAAGGATTGACCGATCAAAATTCTAAGCATTATATCCAGACTCTAACCATGAAAGTGTTGAGTGCATGAATATAGCGGAAGTTTGAATGGATTAAACAAGAAAGAATTTTGGTGGCCCCAACTTCAATTAATTTGATCGGTGGGGGTGATTCTGTGGTTGGAGATTGTGAGTCGTCAAACACCAATGAGAGTTTTGTGAGGGAAAATCGATCTAATGAAGTGATCGAATCTCATCTCAGTAAAAGAATGTTCGGAAATCATAATAGAAGTTTAGTGTTTATCATTTTGTTCATAATAATCAGGTTATCCCTAAGAATATTATATTTAACATTCTTCCGGGAACTTCCCGTTATATGAATTATCGACCCCCAGCTTTCTTTGTAAAACTGGGTATAATGAGGAGTACGACAT
>BQKN01000206.1:367918-401451 GCA_022839385.1 Asparagus kiusianus
ACGAAATCCCTCCCCTTTCCCGGGAAAATCAGAAATTTACACCTACAGAAGATGGCGACCACAGTGGGAGTTGCTGTTTCTTCAAACGAAATGGTGGTAGCTCAGTTCGACGAGGTTGTTGTTGGGACGACAGTGGAGTCCCTAGAAATCGAGTTCGATCAGGCCAAGTACGAAGAGTACTTGTCTTCCTCCTCTTCCGGTGGCGAAGCGTCCCGCAAGCGCCACAGAGCCCTGCACGGGAGCCGACCTCAGACGGCCAAAGCTCCCGCGCCAGAAGGCTCTACCGGAGTCCCGATAGGGAAGTCCACCCCAAACGCTCTCGAGGCCAAGTCCCATATCGGGAGCAGGGGGGAAGGGTCTACTAAATGGGTCGCCAAACAACCCTCAGTAGCACCTGTCCCGAAAGAGACATCAGTTCGTTCTGGCACAAGCCACCCTGCCGCTGCTCACGCAAGTTTTCCCCCTGCCGGGGGAACTAGCCAACGGCGACAGCAGACGCTTGTCGGGCAGAAAGCCCAAGCCTCCGCTTCACACCACGGTCTGGACCACCATACAGACCCGAGAAGCAAGAGGCGAGAGGGCGACTCGCCCAATATCGGAAGGCCCTCCAAATCAGGGGCGCCAACCGAGAAGGAGGGAACCACCCGCTCAGGTGGACTTCGCTTTTCAGGTCATATCCCTGACGCGAACAAACCATCCCAAGTGAGTGGGCCTATCCAAAAAGGCGAATCCTCGAAGGCTGGCGAGCCTCGCCATGAGATCTTGGCGGATAAGCGCAAAGGCAAGGAGATAGGCGATGCGTCGCGAGCCAGCTCGTTCAAACAAAGGACTGAAACTCGCCTACGCGCTAGAGTTCGCCCAAACGCGAAAACTCGCCCGTCAAGGCGAAACCGCCTAACTCCGACGCCGCAACATTCCACCCATTGTGCACCAGAGAGCACGTCCAGAGATCATTCGTGTGCTCACCCAGGTGATCCTTCCGATGCTGAGGGTTGTCACCAACCACCCACGGAAGATCTACGAGAATATTTAATTCGCATGCGCACCATACACGAGGTGAACCCCCAGTGCCACTGCGAAAGGCTCATTCACACAGTGCTCGCCGACTGCCAATGCGTAGGAACGGCGAAACCTTCCGTGTTTGAGAGAATTTCTCGACAACCCTCTCAACAGAGGACCTCTCGTCGGAGGCGTCGTCACCAAAAGAAACGCGCTACTGACGACCCAGAGCTCTCGTCCGTCACAATCAACATGACGGACAAGGGCAAGACGGTATTTTCCGATTCCCCAGATTCAGAGTCCATTCTGGGACTCAATCCTTGGTTCGCCCAACACCAGCCAGAGGGCATATACCAGCGTACCCGTAGTCGCAGAAGGATGAGGAGCGGGATTGACTACTCCGCCGTACCCCCTCCCTCCTACCACGAGGACGAGGTTCACTCGGCAGCGGCCATGTCTCAAACTTCGCACTCAAGTCAGGACGCGAGGACGCGGGTGCACATGACCGATCTTACCCATGACCAGACGGTCGCTCAAAAGCTCGAAGAGCAACAGGCGACCATCGACTCTCTGCGGGAGATGATGGAACAGCTTCTGAACAAGAAGAAGAAGAAGAAAAGAATCCAACGCCCCTTACCTCGGCAGACGGGGGATAGAGAATGGGTACCCCCTCACCGCCTGGCGATGGAAACGGAAGACGACGATAATCGACAATCCGATTATTCTTCCAAGACGTCGCTAGGGACGTCGCACACCGGGGATGGCACCCGCGACAAGAGGTTCGATGAGTTCCAGGACCAGCTCAACGCGCTGAAGCTTCAGCAAAACATGACAAGCTGGGGGTGGTCCGCCCCTACCCTGTCGAATGGGACACGGTCCCATACCCAGCAAAGTTCAAGCCGATCAGCTTGGTGCAGTTCGACGGCAAAGGCTCGCCCTCGCAGCACGTCTACTACTTCATGGCACAAACCGGATTCCTTACTGGAAACGACGCCATTCTCACACGACTCTTCATAGGCACCCTCAAGGGGGTGGCCTTTGAATGGTTCCGCAAGCTGGAACCCGGCACCATCAAAGCGTGGGCCGACGTCGAAAAGCTCTTTTTAGCCCGCTTCTTCGACGACGACACCGAAGTATCAATGGCCACTCTCCTCGCTGAAAAACAACGAAAGTCGGAGTCGGTCAATGACTTCGTGAAGAGATTCCGGAACCGATCGGTCCACTGTCGGGATCAAGTTTCCGAGGCGACATTGATTGAGATGTGTCGCAACAACCTGTCGATCCATATCCTATCCAAAATAGGCGCGGTGGAGACCCGGACATGGAAAGAACTTGTTCGTCAAGGCGAACAAGTAGAAAACATGATCAAGAGGCTAGAGGCCGAAGAACCCCAGCCCAAGAAAGGAGCTGTAGAACCAGCCGCGCCAAAGAATCCCCCTCGAACAAGAGGAAAGGAGATCATGGCTGTTGACTCTGCTCCAACGCCAAAGGCTACTCCGAGACCGAAGCCTAGGCAATTTGAACAACGCCCCCCACGGCACTATGACTTCAAAGAGGACCAGGTGGTGGCAACGCTCGATACTCTGCTCAAGAGTGGTCGAATCAAGCTGCCTGAGGCTACGAAGCCTGAGGAGGCAGACAAAACCGGTGACCCGACCTACTGCGCTTATCACCGATTCCTTGGTCACCACACAACCAAATGTTACGTCCTCAAGGACAAACTCCAGGCCCTCTACGATGCAGGGGTCTTGAAGAAAGAGAAGGTTCAAAAGCAGGTGACCACGAACATGATCACCTTGAGCTTTGGAACAGATCTCCCAGAAGTTCATGCTCCAGCGGGGGTGATTCCCATCCCCAAAGCGGTTCTGAGGGTCACCAATGACGATCCTCACAACCAGCGGGAGAAGGGCTTGGTACCACAGACCCTGCCATCGGGGCAAATAATGTGGGTCCACCCAGACCTCCTCAACGACGAGCAATGGACCGCGCGACCGCCGAAGGAGGCCAAACGAAAGCATTGCAACGTTGTCTCTGCCATTCCAGACGGAGACAGCCCAGCGATGGCTGCCCTTACCGACTCCGAAGAAGATACAAACGTCTTCGCCACGAAGGCTGGAAAAGAGTTCGCCAAAGAATACCCCGCGAGGGTAGAGAACGCGGCAAGACCTCCCGCGAGGCCAACCGCCACAACCCCTCCCAATCCAGATGCACCCAGCTCAAGCCGCCAACCTTTCCGGTTCAACGTGCTCGCACAACTGAAAAGCATCCCGGCGCGAATCACCATGTACGACCTCCTTAGACTATCCAGGTCAACTCGGGAGGCCCTACAGGAGGCGTTGGCAGATTCAGAGGCTTTCTCGACCCATTTCTTAAAAGAGACGGAGGCGGAACAAGAATGTGCGAATTGTTGTCAGGTCTCGGATAGACGAGTCCCGTGTATCACCTTCACTCCTGAAGATATGCTCATCAAGGGTACGACTCACGATCGACCACTGTACTTCACGGGTTATGTCGGATCGGTGAGAGTGGATCGGATCCAAGTCGACCCGGGCTCCGCACTGAGCATCGTGCCTCTGAAATTGATCAAGCATTTGGGAATACCGCCGAAGCGTCTGTCCTCAACCACCACAACCATCTTTGGCTTTAACGCCACAGGGACGCGGCCGCTGGGCAAAATCCGCCTAAAATGCCGCATAGGCGACATGAAGACAGAGGTGACCTGCTATGTCATCGACGCCGAGCCTTCCTACAACATGCTCCTAGGACGCCCGTGGATCCATGGCAATCGAATAGTCCCATCCACTCTGCACCAATGTTTGAAGTACGTGGACGACTACGAGCGCGTGAAGACGGTGGTGGCCGACAGACAACCCTTCAAAGGCGTCGAAAACTACTTCACCGACTCTCTGCTGTATCAAGACTCCGTCGAACCACCGATTGAGGAGCCGGAAAGCGGCAACGAGACGGACAGCGAGCCTGAGTACGGCGATAATCTAATCTTAAACGATTTCAAGTCAATTGTAATTGGTTACGAGAGTCACCATGTAACCAACGCTGTTCAGGCGGGAAAGATTGTCGTCAATGAAAAATCTGACTTTGCTTATGTGTCGTCTTGTTCTACGTCTGAGGACGATGAACCCAACGACCTATGGTCGGAACTCTACCGAGATCCTTCCCTGCACATGTTGGTCTGCTCGTCGTACGCCGCGAAGGGGTCGCCGATTGCCTCGTCGCGAGCTGTATTCATTGTGCCAGCCCGAAACAAATATCGAAAAGATATTATTTTCGGCCGTATCGATCAGCCCTTGCGCACGCTCTGGGACGAGTCCGAAGACGAAGACCCAGCACCCCAGTTTTCGCAATACAGTCGAATTGCAAGACGCATGATGAGCGACATGGGGTACGACCTCACTCGTCTAGAAGGCCTCAATTACGGCCGAGGACGCAAGACGGTCATCCGACCTGCTTACGTACCTAAGGGGAAACCCTCGAATTATTTCAACCGGACTAGGAGAGGCTTAGGCTACTCCTCCTCCTCGTCCGACTTATGCTTCCACATCGACGAAGATTCCGACTATGCATGTTCAGGAGATCAGTCGTCGGAAACCTCGGCGTGGGACTCAGATGTCAGCGTGAGGGACCTATTCGATGGCCTCACGATCAACATGGCTACAATGGACCCTGCCGAGATGGCGACGGATGAACAACTCCCGCTCTATGACGAGACATGGGATCACCATGTTAACGCCCAGTGGAGTAGTCGCTTTGAACAGCGAGAACCGCCCACTGAGGACGAAATTCTCCAAGTGAACATGGGCACCGACGAAAGTCCCAAGCCCATATTCATCAGTGGTAGCCTGCCTCCTCAAGAAAAGGAGGATCTCATCACCCTCATACGAGAATACATCGACGTCTTCGCATGGAATTACGAGGATATGCCTGGTTTGGATCCGCGGGTCGCCACACATCGCCTCAACATCAGCCCAGACGCCAAGCCAGTCAAGCAGCAGCAAAGGCGGTTTCGCCCCCAGATCATGGAGGCGATCGAGGCTGAAGTAAAGAAGCTCATCGAATCCGGCTTCGTCAGAGAGGAACAACACCCCGACTGGGTGGCTAACATTGTTCCAGTGCTGAAGAAAAACGGTAAGATCCGCGTCTGCATCGATTTCAGAGACCTCAACGCGGCGTGCCCTAAAGACGAATTTCCCTTGCCCATCACGGATGTCATCATCGACAACACGTGCGGGTTCGAGAGAATGTCCTTCATGGATGGCTTCTCGGGGTACAATCAAATCAAAATGCACCCCGAGGACGAAAAACACACCTCGTTCAGAACCCCTATGGGGGTGTACTGCTACACCGTCATGCCATTCGGACTCAAGAACGCCGGTGCGACCTATCAACGCGCCATGAGTATGATCTTTCGAGAGCACCTACGAAAGACGGTGGAATGCTACGTAGACGATCTGGTCGTGAAGAGTCGCCACAAAGGCGACCACCTCCAAGACTTGAGGGCGATGTTCGAACTCATGAGGACTCATCAACTCAAGATGAATCCCACTAAGTCATTCCTAGGGATGGCTAGCGGGAAATTCCTCGGCTTCGTAGTCACGACGAAAGGGATCCAAATTGATCCAGACAAGGTGCGAGCCATCCAGGAACTTCGACCACCTCGGAACCTTAAAGAATTAAGAGGTCTCCAGGGACGATTGGCCTATATCCGAAGATTCATCTTAAACCTTTCGGGCAAGTGTCAACCGTTCTCTAAGCTTATGAAGAAAGGCACCTCCTTCGTGTGGGACGAGCCTTGCCAGCAGGCCTTTGAGGACATCAAGGCTTACCTTTCAAATCCGCCGGTCCTCGCTGCGCCGATTTCAGGGAAACCGTTTCTCATCTACATTCGGGCCATGGAGCACTCTCTCGGTGCTCTCTTGGCACAAAACGATGACGCCGGCCACGAGCAAGGCATCTACTACCTTAGTAGGACCCTGCAAGGCGCCGAACAACGGTACCCAATGGTCGAAAAAGAATGTTTGGCCTTGGTGTTCGCCATCCAAAAGATGCGACACTACCTGGTTGGCCAGACAATCCACATCATCTCACGAATGAATCCCATTCGAGTCTTTATGACGCAACCTGCGGCATTAAATTGGCGTTTAGCTAGGTGGGCGCTTCTGCTCTCCCAGTACGACATTCACTTCATGCCACAGAAGTCAGTCAAAGGGCAGGCCATATGCGACCTCATGGCCAGTCACCCACTGGGAACAAAGACCGACTTGTTTGAAGACTTGCCGGACGAACCACTCGAAGTCAACGTAACCTCGTTACCGGATGTGTGGCAGATGTTCTTCGACGGCGCGTCGCGCGCAGCCCCGGATAGCTCTATTATCGCAGGAGTGGGGGTGGTCCTCACTTCCCCGCACGACCACGTGCTACCACGAGCTTTCTCCTTAACAGAGCCATGTACCAACAATGTGGCCGAGTACAACGCATTACTCATCGGTCTTGAGCTGGCCAAAGAACTTGAGATAAAACATCTCGAAGCTTACGGCGATTCCCAGCTCATCGTCAAACAGATGACCGGCGAATATGAGGTTAGAAACGAAGACCTGATCCCACTCCACAAGGCGGCCGCCCGGCTAGTGGAATCATTTGAGAGTTTCCACATTGAGCATGTGCTACGTTCCAAGAACACACATGCGGACGCCTTGGCTTCTTTGGCGGCCAACTTGGCTCAACCATTCGGAACGATCCAATCGGTCACAGTGGCGAGCAGGAAGCTCTTTAGACTGAAGGACGCTCCAGAAGCAAACGCCACCCATCAAGTCTCCGACCAGCCCAGTGCTGAGGACTGGCGCCTCCCGATCATCGATTACGTTCTTTACGGCGTATTGCCCGAGGATGCAAAGGAGCGAGAGTCAGTCCGGAGACGTGCTACGAGATTCTACTACGACTCGACCACCAAGACGTTGTATCGAAGGTCATACGACGGTTTGTTGCTTCGATGTCTCTCGAAAGCAGAAGCACAGGAGGCTCTACGCGAGGCCCACGACGGCATCGGCGGAGCTCACCAGCCCGGACCCAAACTTTGGGATCGCCTACGAAGGACAGGCTACTTCTGGCCTGGGATGGTTCAAGACGCCGTCGCCTACGCAAAGCGCTGCCACGAGTGCCAGATTCACGCCAACTACATGCATCAGCCGCCTGAAGACCTACACCCAACCAAGGCTTCGTGGCCTTTCGAGGCATGGGGGATGGACATAGTCGGACCAATATCCCCGCCATCGGCGAGAGGTCATCGCTTCATTCTTGCAGTCACTGACTACTTCTCTAAATGGGCCGAGGCGGTCCCCTTGAGAGAAGTCAAGACCAACGACGTGATTAAGTTCATCAAACACCACGTCATTTATCGGTATGGTGTGCCACGACGTATCATTCATGACAATGGTACCCAGTTCGTCAGTCATGCATTCACCAGATTCTGCGACAAGTTCCGAATGCAGAACCTCTCTTCCACGGCCTATAACCCATCTGCAAACGGCTTGGCCGATGCCTTCAACAAAACGATCATCAAGATTTTAACCAAGTTGACCTCAACCAGCAAACGTGACTGGAACGAGAAACTTGGCGAGAGCTTGTGGGCATATCGCACAACGGTTCGCACACCGACTGGCCACACACCCTATTCGTTGGTATACGGCTGTGAGGCCATACTACCATTAGAAATCCAAATTCCATCTCTCCGCGTCGCCTTGGCAATAGGGATGACGGTGGAAGACAACCACCAACAACGACTCGCCGAGCTCGAGGCGTTGGATGACAAACGGTTAGAAGCTCAACAGCACATTGAGTTCTATCAAGCGCGGATGGCTAAGGCTTTCGATAAAAAAGTCAGGCATCGAGCCTTCAAGGAAGGAGAGCTGGTGTTAGCTGTTCGCCGACCGATGATTCTCACCTCCAAGAAAAAAGGTAAATTCTAATCCAAATGGGAAGGACCATTCGTAATAGAAACAGTCTATTCAAATGGCGCCTACCGTCTCGTCAAGCCAAACGGCGACAAGATCATGATGCCTATCAACGGCAGATACTTGAAGAAGTACTACCCTTAGTTCTTCTTCACAAACTCCCACAAGTACATGAGTATAAACTGGTTCTTAAACCCTCCAACTGGTATATGAGGCTAAACTGTCCCCACTCTACCCGCTATGGCGAAAGCCTCTGGCGGAATTCAATTCGCCTATCCTCACCAATGGGATAGCGGATCCTCTAAATTCGTTCATATCACGACAAAACCAATCCAATTCGCCTATCCTCACCAATGGGATAGCGGATCCACTAAAGTCGTTCATATCACGACAAAACCAATCCAATTCGCCTATTTTCTCCAATGAAATGGCGGATCCACCAGGGTCGTTCATATCACGACAAACACATCCTTAAATCGCCAACTCTCCTCAATAAGAGGGCGAATCCACCAAAGTCGTTCATACCACGACGAATCAAATCAACTCGCCAATCCTCTCCCAAAGGATGGTGGGTCCTCAAAGTCGTTCCAATCACGACATTCCCTGTCACGTTAACATTAAACCTCTGACACAATCTACTTACCAATCCCCTCCATAAGAGTGGTAAGTTCCCCCATAGTCACTCCCATCGTGGCAAAACCCTCATCAGGTTAACGATCACCTCTGATGGTTGGCGCCGTTATTCCAGCGAATAACATAGCCTAAGTAATAGCCTACCACGCGACGTGTTATTACTTCTGTCAAATAGTCACACTCCTACGTCCCTGAATTATTTGGCCTATTCCAGCTATCCTAACATTCCCTTAGGGTAACTGATGGGTAGCGGCCTACCGCGCGAGGGTCCCTACAACAATCGAGCGTCACATTCCTACATCTCTGACGATTCGATTATCATCCGTCGCCGCCTATTCAGACGACGACGACTGTCAAGAGCGGTTCGGCAGATGACAGCTCTGCCAATTCCTCAAGCGATAGCTTGCCGAGTGGCAAGTTGAAGTTGAGTCCTTCACTCGACCGCAGTAGCGAACGACTGTTCTCTACTGCAAGCCGAGCGTTACTCTCTCGATCCCGCAGGAGCTACAACGCGGAAATCGGAATCGACCCGATCGCACGCTGTGAGCAACCGAGAGCAGAGCCAAAGTCCGAAATGACTAAGTTCAGAAAAGAATGGTTAGAAGCTCACCAAGTTCAACTCAAATGCCAGAACAACACAAACAAAAAGAAAAGGAAACTATGCATGCGAAACAAAAATAAGCAAAAGCTCAAGGCCATTACGGGCCAAAGTTTACAGGCATAAGTTTTTTTCAAGTTATGGTACTTGGAGCACCAACTGAGTTGACAAAAAAAAAAAAGAGGGGAAGACCTAAACGGCGCAAGCATTACAGGAATTTCAGAAGGCTGAAGGAGCCGATCTTGGCTTTGAGCGCAGCCCGCTCCGCCGCACGACGGGTCCTCGCCTTCTCCTTCCGCTCCTGCTGTCGCCTGGCCAGGGCCGCCTGGCTGTCCTCTTCCTCCTTGCGAAGGAGCTCCAGCGCCCTCTCAACCTCCTTAGCAGCCTCGCCGAGCCTCCCCAACTCACGCGAACGCTCCTGCAGCTTCGCTTCGCCACGAAGAGTGCCGGCGTCCTCGTGGAAAGCCCGGTCCAAGTAAGCGTCCATCCGGTCAGTCACCGCTTGGTGCCGCTTTCTCAGGCGTCTGAGCTCAGCCTCCTTCGCCTGGATACGCTTCGTCCGCTCGTTGCGCTCAAGCAGAAAGTGCAATGGGGGAGGCGGTGGCACGTCGGAGATGTCTTCGTAAGCTAATTCCTCGAGGCGGTGCATCCACCCCTCCACGCGCTCGAGTTCTCGCTCACATCCCCGTGTGAGCGAGGCATCACCCGCGCGGCGGATCGCCTCCAAACCCGCTTCCACGAGGGGGAGCGTGTCGTAGTACCGCCCGTCACCCACGCTGATCGAGAGGGCGGTCCCGTGCACCAACTCCACCAACCGATGGAGTGGCACGAAAGCGGGATGAGCCACGGGGTCCGGGATGGGAAATCCCTGAACCGGGCTCGCAGGGGCAACAGTAGGAACGTCAACATTGACGACGGTGGTGGAGGAACCGACACCTTCGGCATCACTGTGATCGGAAGAAGAGGCCATGAGAGGAGCAGATCGCGGCGGTATTCTTTCTCCTCGCTTGTTTTCTTTTCTCGAAAAGGAAAGAGCGTGGCTGAAGGGATGGCGAGTACGGGGATATATCTGAAAATCCAACGGTCATGATCTGTCCCCTCAAACGATCAAGCGGTTCAGACGCCTCGAGGCGCTTCGGGTTCAACACCATTTAAAGCCCTACTTCTCGCGACCCGAACCGACCGATCGGATGAAGCCTAAGAAGCGAGGCACTCTGTCGCTTCGCCATTAATGGGCATTAACACGTCTTTAATCCCTTGGCTGGCAAGCACTTGGGCCCGCTGAAAGACGCGTGGCACGAGATTTCGCCATTAAAAAAAATTTTCGCCCTCTCGAGAGATTCGCTTGCATTCTAATCCGCCACCGCTGGGAATTCGCCTGCGGTTCGAATTCGCCAGCAGTTGAAGTTAATCCTCACAGCGAACTCACCGACGGTTTAATACGACTCTCTCGGCGAATTTGCCGGCCCGTATCTGAGTTGAGCTTTCACCACCACCTGAAATCGCTGATGGCCATACCAAAGAAATATTAAAGGGTCTATATCCAAAAGGAACACGATGGGGAAGAACGCAAACTGCATCAAATGCTTCTAGACAGTACATTTGAACAAAGTTATGTTCTTTACAAATCGCGAAAGGCACAGTATTACGTTCAAAAAGGCAAAACATGCACCCAGTGTTTAAGATAATACATCTAAACGAAGTCATGACTTCACGAGTCATGACATAGTTCCAAAAGCAAGACAAATAAACAGAGTATCTTAAGCAGGAATACATAGCAGAAATTTCAATCAAACACGCTAAAAGTAGAGATCTCCTCTTTGACCAGGTCCACCTTCCTCGCGTGGTCCTCCCGAGCCTTGTCTTCGGCTGTTTTCCTGATTCGTTCCTCAAAGCTCGACCTGGCAGCAGCGTCCTTTTCACGCAAAGCCCGAAGACGTTGGGCTTCTTCCTCAGCCTTCTTGCCAGCCTTGACGACATCGGATTGAAGCCCCTTCCAATTCGTCTCCGCTTGCCTCAATTCGGCTCTCAGACGAGCCATGGTGCGATTGAGGTCAACGACTTGGTCCCCTAACTGTTGTTGTTGACTCACCCAGAAATCAACGATAGACTCCGAATCAGCAATTTCTTTGGAACGGGCCTCCTGTTCCTGAGCTTCCAAACGTCGGAGGTGGACCAAACAAGACTCCACGTCCGGGCCCTCCCGCAGCAATGCCTCTAGCCCGGTCATACGCGACTCCAGAAGACGAAGTTCTCGCATACAACGGGTGAAAAGCCGATTTTCGCCGGATCGTCGAATGTCTACCGCACGGTCCAGGAGAGATTGCTTGAAACTGGCAAAACTACCCAAGCCGAGATCGACAAGAGAAATTACCTGTCTCACGGTGTTCTCGAACTCCTCGACGCGGGCCTGCCAAGACAAGGAGCCAGGGGGAGTAGGTTGTTGACCAGGGGCGAGCGCCGCAATTGGGGGAACCTCGAGACAAGGTTCCATTCCTGGTTGCGGAGCGGAACCTTGGGCAGGAGGAGCCTCCGGGCTCTCGGGCTCATCATCGGATATCAAGATAGGTTCCGCCTCATGCTCCTCAGGAAGCGGTGCATCATCGTGGGCTGAGAAGCACAGTGAGGGCATGGAGGGGGGATCTAAGCAAGAGATACCTATCCATATCTAAACAGGGTTTGAACTAGGAACGTACCTCCGGCAGCGGCCGTCCTGACCGCACCCGAGGGAGACGCCTCCTTCCTCCTCTTAGAAGTAACCCTCTTCGTCTTCGGTGCCATCTGGGAGACACAAGGTGATCAGGATCTCTTCTGAGAGGAATGATGAGAAAGCCTTGGCTTTTCTTGACGAAGGAAAAAGGTACTAAAATACCCCGATCCTAGATGGTTATATGCAGTTCGATTGGACCCTTCAGTCCCGAACAGTTGAGGGAGAAGCCGAATATCCCGCATCCTATATGAATGATTGAAATTCAGCAGTTTCGGAGCATGATATCTAATCAACGGCCCAGATCGGGCGTGGAGGACGAAGAGACCCATCGCACTGCTGTAATTAAAGCAAGATGGCGCACCCACGCCTCCGTAACTGACATGCACGTGGGCAGACACACGACCCGTTTAAAGCGGAGCTCTCCCCCTGCAAATTAAAATCGCCGTTGATGTGACAACCGCGAATTCGCTCACAGGTAAAATTCTCCTACTGGCAAAACAAGCCCGTGACTGAAATCCGCCAAGGGAAATTTCCCTCGACTTGACATCAACTAGTGCATTAAAATAATTATACTAAATATAGTATGCACACAAGTCGTAATCGCCAGAAGCAAAAGGATAATTTCATTCATGAAAAAGGAGTCCTATTACAACAAAAAAAATTAAAGGCGAATTACAAAGATTTCACTCGCAGTTCCGCCTTACGAATCTTTTCGGCATGGCTGAGCTCAAGCCTCCTTAAGATCTCTTCACGGATCTCTTCCTCTGTGCATGAGACCAAGTTGTGAATGACGTCCTTGACATCCTTGAGAGCTCGATCCTTCTCCCCAACGGAGTCAGTGGTCAATTGCCGGCGGGACTCAACGTCCTCCAACTTCTTTGCCACCTGATCGAGGGCCTTCCCTTGAACCGCCAGAGAAGCCTGCGCGTCAGCTATGACCCGTTTCAGCCTCTCCACTTCAAAGGAAATTCGGGAGAACCGGCTATCAACCGTCTCTTGCTCGCGAGCCACCCGTGCATCCTCGGCTTTGGCCTGCTCCAGCTCCGTTGACAACTTTAACTCCAGCGTCAGATTCTCGTCCAGGCGGCGATCCCGATCTGCCAGGGTTACTCGAACTTCGTGAGAGGCGAGATCTAAGAGATTGGAACTCTCCGCACAAAGAGTGAGCAGCTGCTGAACCGCCACCTCCACTTCGTTCAAACGCTGAAAATAGGGCCTCGCTGCAGCAGTGCCGAGCCTCTTACGCAAGAAGGACGCGTCGTCCCCAAGGACTTCCTTGAACTCCTCGAAGGGACAATTCCCCTCCAAGACCTGGCGAGTGCAGTGAGCCAGGGTGTCCTCGAAATTGGCCACAGCTCGCTCTACCTGCCTCTTTCGCCAGCATTCCATAGGAGAGAGAGCGGCCTCTTCGACAGAGGACGAAGCCACGATCGGAGCACCGGTGGTCACGATCGCAGAAGTGGCGACTGACGCTGCCGGAGCCGGAACAATCGCTGGCGCCGCCAGAGTGGCAGTGGCAGAGTCGCAAGTCACCACAGGTGAGGAGCTGACCATTAGTCCAACGGGAGTTCCCCCTTGAGCGGGAGACTCTCGCACTGAGCGTTCACCCCCCACCGATGTCCCCTCGAAGGTGGAGGTTCCCCCTTGTTGACCCGCAGGAGTCGATACTTCCTCTTCGCTTGATAGCGCCTCGTGAATTGAGGCGTTGTCATCCGTCTCGGATTCGCCCGAATGACTCCCCCAAGAGGGAGGATCCTCCTTGCCAGTTACTCCATGAGAGGGGCCAACTGCGAATACAAAAAAAAATGATGATGACAATCAGTACCCCCTTGGCCTAGAAGAGTCAACAACATTGAAACTCATGCTTACCCGAACCCCCTGGTTCTCTTTCATCTACGCTCCCCTCCTCTTCGTCAGAAGGGATGGGGATTGCTTCCTCGGCTGCACCTACATGAATTCAATGTGAACGGTCAGAGGATGCGAATCCAACTTCTTACCAAGGAGCATTACGCCGAAAGATTACCTCTTGGTGCAGATGCAGGAGTCGTCAAGACCCCCGCCTGTGACTCCACTCCGGATGAAGGAAGCATACCCTTCGAAATCTCCGGATCCGCCTGCGGTGTGGCAGAAGGGGCTGGTTGAGCCACTTCCGCCCCGGAGATAGTACCAGCCCGACCAGCCGCCGCTCTGGTGGTCACTATAGTCTCCTCGCCATGGGCCCTCTTGGCCACTTCCACTCTAGAGCTCTCCGCCGCTTCTCGCTGCCGTTTTGAGAGCAACGAACTGCTCGGAGATAACAGGGGCGCTCCCATACGCCCAGCAATCGCACTACGGGCTTCCTCCAGGCGCTTGCTCACCCGGGTTAACTCAACGGGCTCCCTCCGCTCGCCCTGGGAATCTAAAGGAAGACTGGGAGGAGGAGCTCGTGTTTCGGGCGCTTTGGGTTCGTCTGGACCCACACCCTCACCCTCAGAATCTCCTGCAGGGTCCTCCATGAACAACTCCCTAGCCGTGGCACGGCCCCTTCGCCTCGAAGGTCGAGGAGCTCCTCTTGGGTGACGTCTGTGCTCCGCCAGGCACGAACTCTGGAACCGGAAGTCGGTAGGATCGGCGCTGGCGCCCCGATACCACCGGCAATACGAGAACGTATGGTGCAAGTCGCGGTCCTTTGAGGGTAACTCAAAGCGAGCATCGGTGCCGCCAGCGTGAGTCCAGAACCATCCGCGAGCTCCATCCACCAGCCCTCCTTCAAACCGCAGTTGGGGATTGACGTTGCCCACGTACAATTGGTCATACCCAAACTTGCGGGCGAACCTGCAGGGGATGTACGGCTCGAGATAGCACGACGAGCCCGTTCTCAGAACGTGATACCCTGGCCGGATGTTTACCAACCAGCGAAAGGCGCCGCGAGGGAGGGTTGTGTAGTGGTCCGCCGTCGGCGCATCCCTGAGAGATTCTCCGTATCCGCCCCCGCTGAAATAGGGGAAGGAACGGCGAAAGTTGTAATTCCCAAAGTGGGAGAGCATCTTCCTTGCATCAGGGATGTCCTTGCACTTCCAGGAGCACTTCTCCAAGCGCTGGACGAACGGGACAAACTTATCACCTTGGAGCGCCGCTGGAGCACTCATCAAGCACTCACAATGGTATACGAACCACGCCATCAGATAGGTATACGGCAGCCCCACCCTGGGGTTGGGAGTCCTGATGACCTCTCCTTCTCCCTCATCAACAGTCGACACGCGGCAGAACTGAGCCGTCAGGGTGCGGAGCCCCCGATGGATGCACGCTATCGTCGCCGATACCAGGGAATAAGACTTCCCGTGAGCTAAGCAAACCGCCGGGTACACGACCTCGACGGGAAGAGCCTCGAAGGAGTGAGTGGGGATTACGCACCTCTTCAACCATAACATGAGGTACCCCGCAAGCAGCGCCTTCCCAGAGATTGGTGACTCCGCCTGATGGTGGAAAGAGTGGAGGACGGTACCAGACTTAAATCCGCCTTCATCACGGTCGAGAGTCACGGTTCCCCCCTCTTCGGCTATCCTCGCCTCCACTTCAGACTGGTCACATGCGCCTAATGGGAGGGCAGGCTGCCCCTTGACGTCGTTCCCCGGGAACAGATAATCAGCCCAGTTCTTGTGGCTGATCCCCTTCTTCTTCCCCTTATGATCCGCTACCCCCAAGGTGCTGAGGCAGATGTGGTAGTGGCAGAGTAGCTCCCACAAAGTCTCGACCGCCGAGGGCGAATGGCTCAACAGCTGATCGATCTCAGCTTGATCGGGGACGTACTCCTCGTAAGGAAAGTCTCCCAGGGGCAGACCCGACACGTCGTGCATCTCGTGAGGGGTGATGCCAAGCTCACCGTTGGGGGTGAAGAATGTGCCGCTTTCCGCACAATACAGCTCCAGAATGCTGTGGAACTGAGAAGCGTTGATCCGCAAGCCGTGCCGCGTGGCTTCGATGGCCGCGTACAACTCCGTGTTCTTGAGATCGGCGTTCTCAGCCAGAACACGGTCAGTGATCTTGGACCACCAAGTATCGCTGCCGGGTGTAGAATAGACCCACCCCGGAGCTCTGAAATCCTTTGGTGGAAAGCTCCCTCCGACTCGAAAGAAACGATGGCGAAAGATCTCTGCCGCTGATATCGACTCCCCCACGGGCAGTTCAGCAGACATTAAGCCAGGACGCAGACCCGTCACTCGCTTACATGAGCCATCCACTCCATATCCAGCGGTAGAACCCGTGAAAACGCCACAGGTGACCCCGTCTTGAGTGGGGGTCAGCTCCCAATTCATCGTCCGAGGAACCGCGAGGGATCGCAGCTCAACGATCGAGACCCCCCTCGACATACTGGGGAGGTAGTAGTGTGTCCCTTCTACCGTGTGGAACCACATGCTCTCCTTGAGCAACAAGGCAGAGGGGTCGGTCGTGGCGTCGCCGAACAAGAATTGAGGTTTCGGCAGTTCTGCCCTGGCATCATCCGTCAATACCGCGTCGGTCGTCAACTCGCGCAGCGTCAGGTGATGACCATCCGTGACCCTCTTTATCAAGCCGTCCGGCTTGTCGGCGGCGAAAGCGGGTAATGGAGCCAAGGAGGGAAATCTCGGGGGTGCCATGTAGTTCGTACCACTGGCGTGGCCAATGGCCACACCCTCCGAGAAGGCCTCATCGGAAAAAGTCACTGTAAGAAAGGAAAAATCGATTAAGACAAAATCCGCCAAAAGGGCAAAATCGCCCATCAAACAGAGACAGACGGAATCGCCTATCAAAAAGAAAGGTCGCCTCCCTCCCCCCTAAGGGCAGATAGGGCTAACTTTGCCCCAAATTGGGAGAAACTGCCGAAAAGCGGCGGAATTCCAGGGCGGTGAGCAACGCTCATCTCCCCAACTCCGACGCCTAGGACCTACACGGGGTCAGCCAACAAACTTATCGACGTACCTGAGCGCGACTCCGGAGCACTGGCGGGCATACTGGCGGAGAGACGATCGGAGTAACCTCCAGGGCCTGCACCTCTCACTTTGCGCTTCCTAGTTTTTGGAGCCATTGAAAGATGAGGCGGGAATTCTCGTCTTAGAAGTTTCTTTCAAGATTCAAGAGCACGGTGAATCCCAAAGGAGGAAAACAGCGGGTTTAAAAAAAAAAAGAGGAAGATTGCCCACGTGGTCACGACTGCCCTCGAACGGGAAAACGTGGCCACGATCGAATTCGACGGCCCAGATCACCCTCGTCGACGGTTGCATCCAACGGTTGAATTCGAAAACCACGGCCACGATCAAGACGAGGCGCGTTGAGCAGAGTCGAGTTGTCAAATCGTGACAAGGCCACACCGCCTTAGTTGGAAAGACACGATACCCACAGGTGAACACATGGCCTACCCACATTAGGCCTAATTTCGCCCACAGAAAGGGTCTCAACGGCGAAAAACTTGAATAAAATCCGCAAATCTTTCAAAGTTTCACCAACGAGTCCTAATTTCGCCCGCGCGACTCACACACCTTTGAAGAAAAGGGCGATTTGCCCAAAATCTAGAAATTGGCGAAGTGATTTCGTTTACACCCGCACCCCAGGCGACTAAGGGTCAGAGTAGAAATCTTAGCACTAAGCCTAAGAGAAACTACTCGATAACTTATCATACTGAGGGGAATAGTATGGCTAGCCCGATTCAAATGGTAATCGGTAAAGGCAGATCAAACCCGTTGATAGCTGAGGGTTTGCTAAAAATCCTAATGCACCTGGTCCGAAACGTCTTTATTCAAAGTATTCCAGACCACACGTAAGTCAGTTTTGGTCTGAAAACTTTGAAGGGGGTCTTGTAGACGGTAAAAATTACCGCGGCGGATTAAGTGAACGAATTCGCCCACAGAACAGGACCACCCCCTCTTAAGCCACTAAGCGGATTCGCTGGCACGCGACTACCCCACGTTGGCCGCATACTCCAAATCGCATGAATCCGCCCGCAAGGAAGATACTCAAATCCGCCCTCGTGTGCCGAAGCCACTTGCAGGGAGCCACGTCCGCCTACGTAAGCCGAAAGCCAGGTTTCCAGGGACAAGCCTTCTCTGCCTCCCATAATGCAAGGTAAGGAGGCACAGTGCCCCAAGTTCGTCAGACGGCAGTCCGTAATTCAAGCGAACGAGACGGGCGCCGAACCGGCCTGTAGACTCATAAATGCAGGTCGCCTCACCCGTCAGAATGGGAGGCCGAAGCCATGACGCGCCGAAAGCTACCCAGAGCTTGCTCAGGCACGCAACGTCTATTCTCCCGACCCTATTCAGACATAGGGTGAAGGGAGGAAGGGTACAGCACCTCAGGACCGCCGGATGGTCACTCGTTACCTCGCCGCACAAGTGAGCGGACGGTTGCCAGAGCCGTCTGCGTCCACATAAATGCAGCGTACCGCGTTCCAAGCAAAAGGTCAGAGCCACCGGCGTTCGATGAGATATCCAGATCCACTCGAGTGCCTGGCAGTCGCTGTCACGAGTACGAGGAGGGGCCTTCCCACTCCTATACGACGTGACGCGACCTGTAGCCCCAAAAAACAACCGTTTGTTGTACAGGGGACAATAGGATGTCCTTGAACAGTGTATGATCACATCCCATGGTTCAAGGGACAACCGAACTGTCCCTCTCCCACTTAAAAAGAGCTTCCTACAGCAACCTAAGTGGAGATCGACAGATCGGAGAAAAAGATCGATCAACAGGAGAATCGATCAACCCATCGGAAAATCTCCAAGCTCCGAGCTCCGATCGCCGGCGAACTAGAGGATTCGAACTCTTTCACCCAGAGCTTCTACTGAGTACTGAAGCTCTCCAACAACCTCGGTCGAACCGTCCAAGGGAAGCAGACCCGGCGCGAGCACCGGGCGAAGCATCCTGTAGCTACCGTAAAGTCCCCACAAATATAAACAAGGAGGGCATTCCCTCCGCTTCTGTTGTAATTCAGATTGATTTAGTTTGTAATAAGCTTTCTTATAAATACAAACGAAATCCCTCCCCTTTCCCGGGAAAATCAGAAATTTACACCTACAACTGTCTCGGAACTCCTCGACTTCCTGACAGTTTCTTGTAACTGCTTCCCCACGTTTTGAAACTCTGTTATTTTGGCAGTTGTCAACGTGATTCTCGCCCACGACGTTTCCCACGTTCTTGAACAATTAGTGGTCACGTGTCGGCGGTTATGCAAAGCAGTTTTGATCCTCTGGGAGCTGTCTCGCGTGCGAGACAGTAAAGACTGTCTCGCACGGCGAGACAGTAAAGACTGTCTCGCGTGGGCGAGACAGTAAAAGTCTGTCTCGCTCAACGAGACAGTATAGACTGTCTCGCACGGCGAGACAGTAAAGACTGTCTCGCATGTGAGACAGTCTATATTTTGACATTTTAGATGACTTTCTTTTGAGCTGTGTTTGGATATCTTTCAGCATTTTTTGACTTCTACAGAGAAGAACTTAGAAAAAGCAGTTTTTTGGTCATAAGTCGACTCATGCACAGGCATAAGTCGACTTATGGTAAGTCGACTTTTGTTTGTGCATGAGTCGACTTACGATCTGTTCTGGAATGTTGATTTTGGGCTCTGGCAAGTCGACTTATCAGGTCTGATAAGTCGACTTATGATCTCTTCTCCAGTTGTCGTTTTTCGCTCTGCCAAGTCGACTTATGCAGACTGATAAGTCGACTTACGATGGGTTTTTTTGGAAAGTTCAGGTTCCTATTTGCAGTCTGTTTGGGTTTCTGTTTTGGTATAAATACCAATACGATTTTGAGGGTTTTGTAGAAGCGTTTTGGGGGATTTTGGAGCACAGAAAAGAGAGATCTTTCTGAGCTATTGGTTAGGGTTATTGGTTGAGAGATTGAGAGATTTGTTGGTGAGATTAGTTAGTTCGTTTGAACGATTTGTAATCTCAATTTGTACTCTCCTTCTCTATTAGTGAAAACCCACCCCCTTCTTGCCCCGTGGACGTAAGCAATTACCGAACCATGTTAAAATTGGTGTTTGAGTTTGTGCATTGATATTTGGTTGGTTTTGGCCCTCTTGGATCGGCATTTGATTTGGTTCCTCGACACAGTTTCTGACACAACAAGTGGTATCAGAGCCCGGGCTACGCTTGGGCTCTTTGGAGGAGTAGATCGCTTTGGAAGTTCATCTAGGGCTTCGTTTGGTGATAAAGGTGGGATCTTTTTGGTAAAAATCTCGTCTTTTTCAGTTTGGATCTATTTCTCGTTTGTTTCCGCATTGGTTTGGTGGTGCTTTGAGGATTATGACCGAGAAAGAAGGAGTTGTGGGCAGTACTTCCGGCGTGAAGACCGTCCAAAGCTTGAATATCCACTCGATGAAGATTGACGTGGAAAAGTTCAATGGCACAAACAATTTTGGACTTTGGCGATGCGAAGTCATGGATGCGCTCAACGCGCAAAATTTGAAAGATACGTTAGAGTTGGACGGGAAACCGGACAATATTGATGAGAAGGTTTGGAAAAAGATGAATCGAACCGCGTGTGGTGTGATTAGGTCTTGTCTCACTCAAGATCTAAAGTATGATGTGATCAATGAGACTTCTGCAAAGAAGATTTGGGAGATCATTGAGAGCAATTATTTGACCAAGAGTGTGGAGAATCGCTTGCATTTGAAGAGGAGGCTTTACCGCTTCCAGTTGAAGAAAGGAACCTCCATTGGTGATCACATGAACCACTACACGAAGCTTCTTGCGGATTTGGCGAATATAGATGTGGTGATTGAAGATAAGGACAAGGCGTTGTTGTTGTTGAGCTCCTTGCCCGACGAGTAATATGAGACCTTCGTTCTTACTCTTATTAATGGGAAGGCATCTCTTTCGTATAGTGAGGTCACCGTTGCACTTGTGAATTATCAGCTTCGAAAGAAGGATAAGGAGACTTCGATTGAGCCGGTAGCGGGGGCGTTGGTCGTAAGAGCAAAGGGTCCAAACCGTAGTGGGAGGTCGCAGTCTAGAGGGGCACATCTTAGAGTTCGTAAGAATCAGTGTGCCTTTTGCAAAGAGGATGGACATTGGAAGGCCGAATGCCCAAAGTTAGTTGATCGAGCCGGGAAGAATAAGGGAAAAGCTATTCAAGCTTCAGAGGCGAATGTTGTCAAGGCTAGTGGCAACGATTCAGATTCGGATTCTTCGGGCTACTCATTATCTGCACTGCCGTCAGTTTGTGTTGCCTACTTTACAGAGTGGATGTTAGATTCGGGGGCTACATACCACATTTGTCCTAGGAGGGATTGGTTCTCCAGCTTTTAGGAGTTGGAAAGAGGGGATTTTGTGCTCATGGGGAATGATCACAAATGCTCTATTGGTGGTATCGGTACCGTTCGGATCAGAATGAGTGACGGGGTGATTCGGGAGTTGGTTGAAGTGAGGTTCGTTCCTCAGTTGAAGAAGAACATCATTTTACTTGGAGCTTTGGAGGCAGCAGGCTATAGGGTGACCTTGCGGATGCACGCTTGAAGGTTACATTTGGGTCCACGCTTGTGATGAAGGGCGTCAGAAGGAGAAATTTGTATTATTTGCACGGAAGCACGGTGATTGATAGGGAGATGACGACTTCATCAGATTCGGCTAGACTGTGGCATTGTTTGGTGCTGGGGTATATGATTGGTAATGCCGTGCATTGGTTGTTGAGGAGTACTATGACCTGCAGATTGAAGTCCTGTGAGCACATTGGGATAAGCAAGACCGTGGTGGAGTTTGGCACTCCTATCCATCGAGCTAGGGGTCTTTTAGGAGGTGTTCAGTCAGGCATTTGGGGGCCTTCCAAGGAGGCATCATTGGGAGGTAATCGTATCTTGGTTTCCGCAGTTGATGATGGTTCTAGGCATTATTGGGTCGCGACCAGTTCCCGTTGGTGTAAAGTCCTAGAAGTCAACAACAATTGGAAGAAGTGTATTGGCAGAAAGGTAACTCGTTGTTTCAGCTTTGGTAGGGGTCCTTTCTTGCGTTTGTGCCGAGCTCACGGCAATAGGAGACACTTCATTGGTGTGGAGACTTGGGACGACGAGATGAGATGACACTTTCGATGGGTCGTTCCTTTCTGGAGGAGGATCGGCGTTGGTTGTCGAGCATTGGTTCTGGAGCTTCGACATATTTGGGTCATCTTAGTCACAGGTCGCCGACTGTTGCATTAGGAGTTATTGGATTTGGTGGAGCTGCTACATATTTTAGGTCGCGTCGGATATTTGGATACCTAGCACTTGGTCACATCGTGAATGTGAGATTGGATCCGATTGCGCATTTGGGGTTCGGAGGCTCAGTTGATTATCATTTGGGAGCTTCTGATTTTGTTCTGAGCAGGAATGTTACTTTTGACTCTCGGCAGGTGGAGAGTGTTGATCAGATCGTTTGGATATCACAGCAGGTGGAGAGTGATGCTACTTCACGTTGGGTGGAACCTATTCCACATACTCCAGATCATACTGCGTCATTTGGGATTCCAGCTGAGGTGACACAGGTTGGGGATCATTTGATTTCGGATGCAGATGATGGATTTGTTTTGGATTCGGTTGTAGCTGGTGGACATGTTTTGGATACGGCCATTGGTTTACCTCAGATGGAGGTGTTTGATTTGTATCAGTTTGGGGCCGCTATCAGTTACAGATCGTTTGGTGATATTGGGGAAGAGTTGCAGACTTTTCTATTTGTTTGAGGGCCTTTGGAGGCCGTTTGGATGAACGACGTGAAGGCTTGATTCCTTGGGCAAAGGATACGTAGGCAGTCATTTTGATGCAGCCGATTTGGTGAGCGACATCGACATTTGGGGTGAGTGTTCGCACTCCCATTTGGGTCTCAACACGTGAGGCATTTGTTTGGTTGGTGTCGGCTCAGTTTTGGGAAAACTTCGCCGAGGTGGAGAATTGTGGAGAAGAACTTAGAAAAAGCAGTTTTTTGGTCATAAGTCGACTCATGCACAGGCATAAGTCGACTTATGGTAAGTCGACTTATATTTGTGCATGAGTCGACTTACGATCTGCTCTGGAATGTTGATTTTGGGCTCTGACAAGTCGACTTATCAGGTCTGATAAGTCGACTTATGATCTCTTCTCCAGTTGTCGTTTTTCGCTCTGCCAAGTCGACTTATGCAGACTGATAAGTCGACTTACGACGAGTTTTTTGGAAAGTTCAGGTTCCTATTTGCAGTCTGTTTGGGCTTCTGTTTTGGTGTAAATACCAATACGATTTGAGGGTTTTGTAGGAGCGTTTTGGGGGATTTTGGAGCACAGAAAAGAGAGATCTTTCTGAGCTATTGGTTAGGGTTATTGGTTGAGAGATTGAGAGATTTGTTGGTGAGATTAGTTGGTTCGTTTGAGCGATTTGTAATCTCAATTTGTACTCTCCATCTCTATTAGTGAAAACCCACCCCCTTCTTGCCCCGTGGACGTAGGCAATTGCTGAACCACGTTAAAATTGGTGTTTGAGTTTGTGCATTGATATTTGGTTGGTTTTGGCCCTCTTGGACCGGCGTTTGATTTGATTCCTCGACATAGCTGCTGACACAACAATATCAGGACTTGGTGGGTATTGGATATACAACACCAAGCGGAACAGAAATAATTAAGTGTACAGTGTGACGTTGTTGGCTGATTTTGATCAATTTGCTAATGATTTTTCCGCTATTACTTAATTATTATTGCAGAAAATGAATTTTGTGAATACGGTTACTAAGAAAATGGCTGGTCTGTATCCAAACAAGGCCGTTGGATAGAGGCAGGAAGAAGACCACATTTGATGCTAGTGGTTTCAGTTTCTTCTCAAACTTTGGAAATTTTTTTTATTCATTATCTTGTTTTGCCTCTTTCCTCATTGTCAAACGAGAGGCCCAAATGAGTGACAGGTGCAGCACCCCTTTATCCTCTGACGAAACACACACTGCCTCAAAAAATGGCAATAAAATAGACGAGCCAAACAGTTGCATATCCTTGATTCCCTTAGCAAATTCAAGTGTCTCAGTGAAAGTTCTCCCTCCATGGCCAAGCCCATATCAATTGAAGTATGGAACCCGAATGGCAAGTACAGAGTCATCAGCACCAAATCCATGCCTGGAACCCGGTGGATCAAACTCTTGACTGATCAGGATTGTCGCGTTGAGGCAAATAATTTTCCTTCTCTCTTTTTCTGTATATGTCATGTAGTATTTCTCCATTAACTTGAATCTATTGTACTACAGATATGCACTGAGAAGAAAACCATACTTTCTGTGGACGACATCCTTGCCCTCATCGGTGATAAATGTGACGGAGTAATTGGTCAGGTAATTTGAACCTGTTACTATTTTGATTTAGAATGTCAATTGTGATCAATTTTGGTTGTTACTTTTTACTGTAAGTTCTTTTCTTTTTGGGGCTATGAATAGTTGACAGAAGACTGGGGGGAGGTTCTCTTCTCTGCTCTTAGGAGAGCAGGAGGTACTGCCTTCAGTAATATGGCAGTTGGTTATAACAATGTTGATGTGAATGCTGCTACGAAGCACGGAATAGGCGTTGGAAACACCCCGGTAAGTTGCGATACAATATTTTCAATAAAAAATACCTGTGCAGTTGGAATACTGGATGTTTGAAGGTATTCATAATTTTGTACGTTCTTTGATCAGGGAGTTCTTACAGAGACAACAGCAGAATTAGCTGCATCACTTTCTCTGGCAGCAGCTAGGCGAATAGTTGAAGCAGATCAGTTCATGAGAGCTGGGTTATATGATGGATGGCTTCCTCATTTGTGTGATCTCAGAAACCTTTTTGTTTTGTTTATGTGGATGACCAATATTTTTTATTGTTAAATGAGTTAAGGACATTCATTATTTTGATAGGTTTGTCGGAAACTTACTCAAGGGACAGACAGTAGGAGTAATTGGAGCAGGGCGAATCGGATCTGCATATGCTCGGATGATGGTAAGTTTACCCTTTATTTTGAATTCCAAAAAAAAAAATGATGGAAGAAACCACTGAATTGTCTTAATTCAAAAGCAAAAAATGTACTCAAGGTTAAAAAATAACAAAAATATACCATATGCGAGGGCAATGAGAAACGGATTTCATGTTTACATAATATTAAAAAATTTTACATCTAAACCCTTCCATGGCGTTTCACATCAAACCTACATCATCAGATCCCATTAGCTTAAGTCTGGAGCGCAAAGAGCAATAATTAGTTATAAAATGGTAAATCATTTCTACGAAGTGCACATGAAGAAAATAGTATGTATCAGTAAAAATTAACAGTAGTATATCGTTTGAATTAATTACGCTTAGTGAATTTGAATCAAAATTATGTATCACGTCGCAAGTTGAATTTCTAACCAATGCAAAATGTACGATCTCTCTTTTTGACAGATTGAGGGATTCAAGATGAACCTCATATACTATGATCTCTATCAGGCAACTAGACTAGAGAAGTTTGTTACAGGCATGTTCTCATATTCTCCCTTCCACTGGTTTCTCCGAGCATTCATTTGTTTCTGTAACATTTCATACTTCTAGCTGACCTTGTGATTTAACTTATTTTTATTTTTATCTGTTACAGCATACGGCCAGTTTCTGAAAGCTAATGGAGAACAACCTGTAACTTGGAAGAGAGCTGCAACCATGGAGGATGTCCTCAGAGAAGCTGATGTGGTTAGACTCTATGATTAATGATTTTATGATTATGACTACTTACTACGAATTTACACAAAATAACATTGAATATTAACAGAAGTTTCACCTTAAGATTAGATTGTAAAATTACAGAGTTTTGTAATATTTTTCAGATAAGTCTTCACCCAGTTTTGGATAAAACTACATACCATTTGATCAACAAGGAGAGGCTGGCCATCATGAAGAAGGTAATGGTTTTCACTCCGCAATTACCCAGTTTTGGGTAAAACTACATACTCATAGTAAAAAAATAAAAAAAAGTTTTAAACAAACCAAATGGATTACCTGCAGGAAGCCATCCTTGTAAATGCAAGCCGAGGACCAGTCATTGATGAGGTCGCCTTGGTCGAGCATCTGAAAGTGAATCCAATGTTCCGAGTTGGGCTTGATGTGTTTGAGGTAATCAGTCCTCTGGTTCTTAGTATAATTTTTTTTCCTTTTTCTTTTTTTTCCCTTGACTAAGAAATTGGGCTGAAGGTTTAATCTGAATTTAAGAGCAATGGCCTTTCCACAGGATGAACCTTACATGAAACCAGGACTTGCTGACCAGAAAAATGCTGTCGTCGTTCCTCACATTGCATCTGCTTCCAAGGTGAATAGATAACTCAGTTTGTAAAATATTAGCAGTATTAACACAAAGCAATTGATATCTCTATCGAGTTTCAATCACATATTTCTCCATTGTTGCAGTGGACGCGTGAAGGAATGGCTACTCTAGCTGCTCTAAATGTTCTGGTACACAAGAATTTCTTTTTAAAAAAATCAAAATTACATGAAATTCATCTGTTTTAAGAATCGAATAAATATTTACTCTGTATATATTCACTTATATACAGGGAAAAATCAAGGGATACCCAATATGGACTGATTTAAATCGGGTTGATGTTTTCTTGGATGAGAATTCTCCACCACCAGCTGCTTGTCCAAGCATTGTCAATGCAAAACAACTTGGTATATATTTGACAACTTTGGATTGGATGATGTCTCTTACATTTTAGGACTAGCTAATTAACCTGCTGGTTGGTGTTGTAGGCATTTCTGCTTCTAAGCTTTAAGGGGATACTGATGATACCTGCCTCTTAAGACTAAACGTGGAGTACATAATAATGCTAGGGATGGATAAAAAGTAATCGAGCTATTCAGTTGTCAAGGTGGTCTTGGCTTATATATGCGCAAATATATAGATATATAGTGAGTCGAAATGTACGGCTATTCAACTTTTAAGTATTTCATTTTTAATGATCATATGAGGATGTTTAAAACAATATATGTTCGTTTTACTCTTCTTGACATGTTGGTTGGATGCCAGATGCCTGCAATTAAATAGCATGGTGAGAGAAAGCATGTAAGATGTAAATTTCATTGTTGAAACTTGCCAGAGTATAAAATTGTACCCTTCAACCCTCATCATAACTTTAGAGTTTTGCTGTAGTAGTAGGATCCCTTTTGACATAGTATCAGAGCAACTTCAGTAGCTAAGCACAGAATCGGTTTCTTGTATATGCAATGCAATGCATAAGAAGCTTCTGAGGTTATCTAGAGAAGTAAATTACCATATTTTGACTGGATAAAATATCGAACTGTCATGAGAATGACATATGATCGAGTTCAGTAGATCTGATGTGGCTTTTAAAACTGGTATCAAATTAAGAAAGGTTTCAGACTTTTACAAATGCAAAATTTATACCCTTTTGTGGTAAAAAAAATCATTAATTATATAATTGAAGAAACATAAAATGGTACGTTACACAAAAAGGACATATGCTAAGAAGTTCATAGGACGTAAACTAAGTAGTTCATACATATCAAATCATAGTTGTCTTTGATAAAGGCTTTGGGCAGATGGGTAGATTATGAACACTCGGTGCTAGAAACAACCAGCTTGTTGGAACTGTTCAAGCTGGGCACGAGAAATTGGAGAGGATGCTACCACGTATTCCCTCAGAACCACCCGCATGCTAGCGGGTGGTTCTCTACCTTCTTCAATGAATTGGGTAGTGGGGGAAAATAGTCATTGCACTCTGCTCATAAAATGTATAGGACCACCCGCTTGCAAGCAGATGGTTCTGATGTGATTCATATTCTGAAAAGAGAACCCGGATCTGGTTTTGCGTTCAACGACACAGTTTTATATTTGCTTCAGTACATGTCTATTAGGGTTTGAACCTACTTATTCTTATAGCAACTTAAAGTCCCACTTTTTGGTGGAGAAATCGGGCTCAATCTAGAGTTGATGGGTTCTAAACAGAAGTTAGGAATCAATTTTAACCTAAAAGCTATAGTGTTTGCGTCGAAAGTTGCTGTTTTCATTGCTATATATCGAATTATTTACAACTTTAGTCATTACAATAAACTCGAATAAAATAAAAAAAAGTTGATCTTCTTATAAGATCTCCTTACACAATAAAAATAAAAAAAAGTTTACAACTTTATCAAACAAACGTAGAGATCGTTTATCGGTCTTCTGCTTGCGTGGGATCTTTGCCTGTGCCGGGGTTTATCCGTAGACCACCTTAGATCTGGATCCGGTTGATGAAAAATTCGGCAGAGCTTCGTCTTCACCGAAGTAGTGTTTGATTTGAAGCGCTGAGATCGACCAAGCGAAATCAGAACTCTTCTCGAGATCAAGACCAAGCCTGATCTCAAGGAACGGACGGGAAGAGGCTTCGGATCTATCGAACTCTCCTTCTTTATGCTGAAGAACTCGCCAAGATCTGTCCACCCTCGCTGAAATTCGTGCTCCTTTGACTCCTCAATCCGGCAGCACCTCCTCGTCTTGAATAATAATCCCCCCCTCGAAAATAGAGGCCTTTGGTTCATATTTATAGGCCTCGGATGCGGTTATTTGGATGAGAACAAGTGATTTGGCTCTATCTTCAGTTAACAACAGCCTAACCACGGTTGGGGATGATATCAAGTCAGTTAGGAACCCTTGGAACAGATAAATCCTGTGAAAACAGCTTAAAAACCGTCAAAACACGTTTCGGGATCAGGACTGCGCGGCGCGGGTCGGACTGGTCCGACCCGCGCATGCGCGGGTCGGGTTGATCCGACCCGCGCTTGCGCGGGTCGGGTTGATCCGTCCCGCGCTTGCGCGGGTCGGGTTGATCCGTCCCGTGCTTGCGCGGGTCGGTTTGATCCGTCCCGCGCTTGTGCAGGTCGGTTTGTTCCGTCCCGCGCTCGCGCAGGTTTGCCGATTTTTTCTTCTTTTCCGTTCTCTTTCTTCCGACACTTGTCCTTTCGCGTGTTTGGTTCGCTTCGTTGATTTGTATGCTTCGCCACAAGACCGACCGTCGAACGCGCGTTGGTTAATATACGCGTGTTGATCGATGCGCGCGGACTGATTGGCGTGCGCGCGTTGACCGACGCGCACGAGCTGTTTTGACGTGCACGCGTTTACTGGCGCGCACGAGCTGCTTAGGTGAATCTTCTTGACTCGCCAATTCATTGCTTCAAGTTTCATACGGGTTCTCATAGACAATTTAGACGCCTACAGATATCCCCTCCAAAGTGTTCCAGCCTCATTCTTTTATAGAGGAGTCTGAAACGCTTTGGATACGATGGATCCTCACCTTCAGTCGGTGTTAAAGGACCTACAGATGGTTTCGATTCTTGACTTCTCCATATTTCAACATATTCTGTATTTTGTCGAATAGCTAAGATTTCCCCGGTACCACGTTTATCGTCTGACCGTTATTGAAGCCTTGAACCGGAATTGGTGAGTAGACTTTGGCCCGTGTTATTGAGCTGACTTTTGGATTAATTATCTGCATCGCAACGCGCTGACCGGCGTTGACCTAGGGCTACGTGTTGCTTCGCGTTGACCCTAGGGTTTCGCATTAACCTGAGGAGAACCCGTTTATACTCGTGTACTCCTGGGAGTTTCGGGAATCAGTTTAACCTCGTGTACCCGTCGGAGGTTGCTAGGTTATCCTTAAGAATTATTACACATAATATTCTCTAGGAACTTCCCGTCAAAAGTGGGAAACAGTTTAGACTCGTGGTCGCCAATTGGAGTTTGGATTTTGAATATTCAGATAATAGGCAAAAACGCCGTAAAACGATCGAAAATGTGAAATCGGACTCCGAATATTCCAAAAGTGGGCTAAAATGCCGTGAAGTCATAAAAAATATGAAGTTGGGTCCCGAATATTCTAAAAATAGGTGAAAATATCGTGGAATTATTCGGGAGATAGAATTGAACTCCGAACATTCCAAATACGAATGAAAATGCCGTGAAATTATCCGGGAAATGAAATTAAACTCCGAAAATTCCGAATCTGAGTGAAAATGCCGCCAAATTATCCGGGAGATGAGGTTGGACTCCGAAAATTTAAAAAACGGGTGAAACAGGCAAAAATACAACAAAACAGGCGCCAATAAGAGTCTGACCCGCGTTCATGCGGGTCGGATTAATCCGACCCGCGATCACGCGGGTCGGACACAGGTCCGACCCGCGGAACGCGGGTCGGGATCTGGGAAAGGGGTAAAAACCCCATCTTATCTTCTTCTTCATTCTTTTTCTTTTCGTTCCAGCTCCCTCAAATTTGGTTTCTTCTTCAAGCTCTGGTCCTTTGAGAGCTCTTCCTCCTCAAGAATTCGAACAAGATTAGAACTCCTCAACCCCTTTAAATTCTTCACTGATTCCTTCCTCTCTTCTTCCTATTTGGATTCGGGCAAAGGAGAAAATCCCAATCTAGGGTTTCGGCCAATTGAGCTCTTCTTCGCCTTTCAAGCTTCAAGAACTTGGGTAAGTTTCCTCTTCATGGCTTATTTAATTTCAGTTTTGAACTTTTGCTTTTGAAATCATGGGCTTTGGTTTGATGGTTGAAACCCTAAATTTTGATTTTGGAGAAAACCGAAATTGATGTGGGTTGAATGTGTGGCCGAGTTTCCCTTCATGATTGCATGCATAACTTGGTAATCGAAACTCTTAACTTTTCACTCTTGAGGGAAAACCGAACCCTGGAAGTGGAGTTCCAATCATTCCCGCATGAGAGCATATGTAGAAGCCATAATTCCTAGGGTAGCAAACTTTGTTGTCAACTGCAGTACCAGGTGGAACATCATCAGGTGATCCTGGTTAAAAAAAAAAATTTTTGTATGGTGATTCTTTTGGGCAATTATCACCAAAAACTTAGGGCACCATTGTTCATCAAGAAATTTGCATGCCTCAATAATTTGATCCAGCTCGTTTAACACCTGATTGAACTGAGATTCACTCACACCATCCACAAGCTCTGTACCGAGAGATAGAAGGCCATTGACGTGAGCCTACAACCGCAGCAGTTGATGGAACATTAGAATGTCCAGGTGAACCATGTGATACATCCATGCTTAATATAGTTGTTGGTGACTCAGAAACAAGGGGGATTTTTGTCATGCGCTTTTGTAGCAATAATGAGTTAATTCCACCAATCTTTGCATTGATCTTTAGTAGAACATTAGTAAAGTATTGGTCGTTAACTCTTTGAGGTGCAATGCACTGTGTCACACTTCCAAATTCAAAAAGACATTTTCGCTTCCAAAGTCCTTAAACATCCGGATTTTTGAGCTCAGATAAAAGGCAGAGTAGAAATTTGGGAGCTCCCGGAAGCTTTGACTTTATCTGCTCAAGCATATCTTCAACTCTTGCATATGCCTTGAATTTGTACATGTGATTAAACTCTTGCATATGGTTGAACTCTTGTATATGATTCAAATTCGAACTTGCATATAGCCGGGTTCTTGTATGTAATTGAATTTGTGCATGACTTGAATCTGAACTCGTATGTGGCCAAGAATTGACTTTGTATATAATCGAATTCTTTGGTTGGTCTTTGTGACCTTTAACTTGAACCGAGAATGTCGTATAGGTTTAATTAGACCCTTAATTGGAAAATTCTATTTTGTAGAATTTCAATTAAAGATTCGCAGTTTCCCTTTTAGTCTTTCAATTCATGTATCTCGATTCTTGATCTGACTGAGCTGTTGATCTTTATTGCAGATTAGCTATGTCGATGAGGAAATCACGCCTCCCGAGGAGCCGCTCAGCCACTCAGTCGTCTGAGAGGGAGCACTTGTCTTTTACTGGTAAACCCTTGTAATTTTCTGTTCATGAATTCAAGAATTTTTATATCATGCTGCATATCGCATACCCTCTCTGTCCTCCTTGGTGAGGCAGTCGGGAAGAGTTGACATCCTCCTTCGTGGGGGTGGATGCTTCTATATTACATCCCCGCTCTGTTTTCCTTGGTAAGGCAGTTGGGAAGAGTTGACATCCTCCTTCGTGGGGGTGGACGCTTCTATATTACATCCCCGCTCTGTTCTCCTTGGTGAGGCAGTTGGGAAGAGTTGATATCCTCCTTTGTGAGGGTGGATGCTTATCAGATACGTTTTGCTTGATCAAAACACATCTTAAGGTAATATGTGGTGATTTTCTACTGTATTACGTTCCGTAAGATAGGGTGCATTACCGCATTATTTGCGTGAAAATATACGTTATCTTGTGGGCTCGTAGTACAGTTAAAATCGTCTCACCAATTACAAGGTGGTGACTCTATTTCGCGGACCGATGAAAAGAGTGCAACCCCCTGCATTATCTTGATATTTCTTCATAAACGTGTTCGATAAACACGCCTTCTTTGTTTCAGTTGAATATCCGGGAAATTGGAGCTCTCGAGACAGAAGTTAGCCGAGATCAAGGAAGAGGCCGCGAAGACATTATCTCTTACCGAGGAATCCTTCAAGGTTGAATTGCAGCGTGAGCTTGAGCGAAATTATACAGAAGAATTGACTAAACTTGAACAGCAAATCCGTAGTCACAGACTTCATGTAGATTGATTGTAACTCTTGTACCTGCAAACTCGATTTTTATGAATAGAAGATATTTCTCTATTTTTTGTTCATTGTGTCTCTTTTATTATGATGTCTTACCCCGTTTGGAATAATCAACCGTAATACTCGTAGGATTTTTGGCAAATCCCCAGCCATCAACGGATTTGATGAACCTTTTCCGATTATCGTTTGAATCGGGCTAGCATGCGGATTATTTTTAATCCGTTCCGCATGTAACGTTGTGCGAAAAGAGTTAACTCTTTTAGTGCTACGACATTGAATGCGTAGACTTCGTCTTCCTTATGGGAGTAGACTAAATGGCAACGCGTGTTAGGCGCTGGCTTATCCCTTCTTAGGCTTCGGGATAAAATTCCTCAGACTTAGACTCTGGTGTCTTTTTTAATCGGTGAAAGACTAAACCGGCGACGCGTGTTAGACGTAGACTTTAGGATTTTTGGCAAACCCCCAGCCTTCTACGGGTTTGACGAGCCTTTACTGTGACGCCCCTGGGTTCACACAAGGCTGCAGTCCAAGGTGAAACCAAGGATGTCAAACCTGCCATGCATCACACCGTGCAATAACATGTTTCACCATCACAATTAACATCTATCTAGTAGAATCAACAACAGGTGTAGGTACAAAAGCAAGTGAAAGATAATACTCGAATAACTGATGAAATCTAAATGATCAAATAGATATCTCATCATCCAACAAATGGGAGTACATAAACAATGTCAGAATAAATAAAACTGGGGTACTGAACAAGTCTCAAATACAAATGTCTGACAAAAAGGAAATAAGGCACACAGCCTTTACAACTTCTATGAAAAAGTCCTCAATGTCAAATCATCAACTATAGTGGAGCCAAAGATACATAATACATGACTAAAATGTAAAGCTGAACACTACAGTGATCCGCTATCAACCTGCGACACTTCGTGCTCCTGGCTCGTGACCTAAAAGGGGGAGGGACAATGAGCGTCAAAGCGCTAGCGAGTAACATCACAACCAACCCCAAGGGAAAAGGGTTCGTTGTATATGAAAATACAGATAATACATAAATAGATCTAACCTGATTGCTCTTATGAAATAAGGGTTTTAGTACTTAAGGATTCACAACACAAGAAATCGGTACGTCGAGCGAAATAATCCAAACAAGGAAACCCTCAT
>BQKN01000206.1:401461-415514 GCA_022839385.1 Asparagus kiusianus
ACATGTGTATACATATATACTATGGAAATTTTTCGGGGTTTTACATTTACTGACTACCGTTTGAGTCGGTCTAGCATGTGAATTATTAAAACCCGCTTCACATGTAACGTTGTGCTAAGAGAGTTGATTCTCTTAGACTCGATGCTATGATTTTGAATACATAGACTTCACCATTTCTTACGGGAATATGGCACCCGGCAACGCGTGTTAGGTGTTGACTTATCCCTACTCAGGATTCGGGATAAAATTCCCCACGCGTGTAAGGCACGGATTATGGTGTTATGAATAACAACCTGCCACAATGTCGAATATGTGGGCTTTGGTTCTTCTTACGGTTAAGAACTAACCAGCAACGCGTATTAGGCGCTGACTTATCCCTACTTAGGCTTCGGGATAAAATTCCCCAGACTGGAATTCTGGTGTCTTCTTTATTCGGTGAAAGACTAAACCGGTAACGCGTGTTAGGCGTTGACTTATCCCTACTCAGGCTTCGGGATAAAATTCCCCGTGCGTGTGAAGCACGGATTTTGGTGTTATTAATAGCAACCTGCCACAATATCGAATATGTAGGCTTTTGTCCTTTTTACGGTAAGAGACTGACCGACAACGCGTGTTAGGCGTTGACTTATCCCTACTTAGGATTCGGGATAAAATTCCCCACGCGTGTAAGGCGCGGATTTTGGCGTTATGAACAACCTGCCACGATATTGAATATGTGGGCTTTTGTCTTTTTTACGGTAAAAGACTAACCGGCAACGTGTGTTAGGCGTTGACTTATCCCTACTCAGGATTCAGGATAAAATTCCCCGCGTGTGAAGCACGGATTTTGGAGTTGAAGGATGGTGTCTTCTCTTGGGGCAAAGACGAACCCAAAATGGAAGAGGAAGAATTTTATATTCTATCTCTCGAAACCGAAGAGGAAGAATTTTATATTCTATCTCCACTGCAGAGGAAACTCAAAGTGGGATCTCTACCTTGAGAATCTGAAGAGTGAAACTAGGAGTGGGACCTCCACTCCGAGAAGATCCCACTCCGAGAATCGAAAGATTCGGATAATCCTAACTGTCGGAAGGTTTGATTACCGAACTAAAAGTGAATTCCTCGTTTATCGAGAGTGAATTGTGGTTTTGGCCCTAACTGTAGGAAGGTTTGACCAAGCAAGAGTTTGAGATGACCTTAACTGTAAGAAGGTTTGATCATTTGATTTGTGGGCCTCTCGTTAATTGGAGGAATCGAGAGGGGATTTTGGTTGTGGCCCTAACTGTAGGAAGGTTTGACCGAGTGGGAGGTTTGAAACGATCCTAACTGTAGGAAGGTTTGATCGCTCGATTTGTGGGCCTCTCGTTCATTAGAGGAATCGAGAGGGGATTTTGGTTGTGGTCCTAACTGTAGGAAGGTTTGACCAGGTAGACAGTGGGGGTGGGAGTACAAATCAAAGTGAGAGTGTTAACTTGTACAAATCACTCAGAGTGGTTTTTTGGTGTTAAGTGACAAATACTTAACACGGAGGGGTTTGACAATCGTCAATGTGAAGTGTACAAACGCATCAAAAGTTTAAGTGGATTTAACCGAAAGGAATTTTTAGTGGTCCTACCATCAATTAGTCTGACCGGTGGGGGATTTTATGGTGGAAGACTGTGAGTCGTCAAACACCAATGGGAGTTTTGTGAGGAAAGATTGATCCAACGAAGTGATCAAATCTCGTCTCAGCAACGAAGTGTTCGAAAATCACAGTGGGGATTTAGTGTTTATCATTTTATTTATAATGATCGGGTTATCCCTAAGAAAGCTACATTTAGCATTCTTTCGGGAACTTCCCAGTACATGAATCATCCACCCCCAGCTTCCTTTGCGGAACTGGGTCCGACATTGCATTCAGTTACATGACCGGGTTATCCTTAAGAATATTACATATAAAAATTCTCCAGGAACTTCCCGTCAACGGTAGGAAACAGTTTAGACTCATATACCTACTGGAGTATCGAGAAGCAGTTTATACTCGTATACTCTTCGGAGTGCAGGAAGGAGCAGTTTATACTCTTATACTTATCGGAGTGTTGTCGTTCTCATTCGGCTTATCCCAGCGTTATGACGCCGGCCTCAACCAAGGTTTGAATGCTATTCTTGAGAGCAAAGCAATCCTTGGTGGGATGAAGGACCCTCCTGTAGTACGCACAGTACTTTGGATCTGCAGTGTTATCAGCTTCCTCCTGATTTGTGATAGGTGGTAGCTTGATCTAGTTATTTTCAAGGAGGGATTCGAAGATGGCTGGAACATCTTCGTCCTTGAAGGAGTACTCTTTTTGGAGTCTCGAACCCGAAGTTTTCTGCTGTCTTCGGGGTTACCGTTGTGACGTTTGATTAGCATCAAAAGCAGCTGCAGGTGCCTTGCCCTTACCACGGGAGGCGAAGTTTGAGTTCGGAGGATTAGCCGTTGGTTGGCTCCTCTCGGCCTTCTTTCTTCGGAGGAAGCGTTCGGCCCGCTCTCCGCACACTCTCAACTCTTTCCAGGAGTTGGACGGTGCTACTCCCATAACTTCCAACACATCCAATGAGAGGTTGTTATGACAGGTTTGAAGGATGAAGTCCTCTGTGATTGGATCTCGGTAGTTCATCGCCTTATTCCGGAAGCGTTTAACGAAGTCGTTGACCGTTTCGTCGTCTTCTTGCTTCTCATCGAAGAGTATCCTGATTGACACCTCGGCGTCATCATCAAAGAAGTGAGCGAGGAACATGCTCGTCAGGTCTTCCCAATTATTGATACTTCCGGACTTAAGACAGCGGTACCAATTGAAGGTGGGCCCGCGAAGGGTGCCCACGAATGACCGAACCATCAAGGCTTCATTACCGGAGATCATACCCAAGTGGGACTTGAAGTAGATCAGATGTTGCGTAGGCGAACCCTTCCCGTCAAACGGCGTGAAGTTAATCAGGTTGAACTTCGCCGGGTACGCTATTGAATCCCACCCCTTTGGATAGGGACACGGAATGCATGTCCTTTTCACCTCTCGAGCAGACATCAGAGTGTTGATTTTGCTCTCGAGATCTTTCATTTTTTCATCCTCGCTCGTATCGGGGCTTGGACGATTCTTAAGAGGAATAACGGGGTTTCCCCTAGTGTTGTCATTATTGGTAGGACCACCCCTAGCGTTTTGGTTAATGGGAGGGTCCTCAGTATTGAGGCGTTCATCCACATCTGAATCGCTACTTGTTTGGTTGGCAGTGTTGCGACGGCTGGATTCGCCAATTTGATTCGACAAAGCTCGGATTTGTTGGTCATGTTCTTCCCTCATCCGCCGCATAGCCGTTTCCATTTCGAACTTGAAGTTCTCTTTTTGCCTGGCCAAGGCATCCTCAACCATTTTGGCTACTTGCTCGGTGTTAATCATAAACACTTCGCGGGATTGACCTAGGCTGGAGACCGTATTGTCAGAAGCGACTGCAGAGTTGGCATCTGACGCTTCGTCGTCCGAGGATAATCCCCTCTGCATTCTCTGATAATCCCTCTGTCTAATAGTTCCCGATCGTAACCAGGTTAGACGATGCGATACAAGAGGGTCAGAGTTAGAAGGTCGAACCGACTTTCCCTTATCAGCCATATTTATTGTGACTTCCGGAAGTTCGTCACCTTGAATGGTCGATTGTTTCTTATGGAAACGTCTTGGCTTGGACTTAATCGCTCCGTTAGAGATCATCTCAAATACCGAGACCCTCTGCGGAGCGGTCTTAGGGCAGCTACACGCTGATAATACTGCCCTGACTAACTTGGCGCACGGGCAGTGAGACTTTGTTTCTCGGGTATATCTCTTCTGAGACTTGTTCATACCTCCAGCCCGATAGTACAACTCATTGACGTTACCGTCAGAGCAACCTATCGGCTGTTTACATGAATCCTCAGGTATAACGCGTTCGTTTGTCTTACATGTTTTCTTCTGAGTATGCAACTCCTTGTTAGCGTTCTCAAGAGTCACGCGTTTAGAGTCACGCATTTGTAAGCGTGAACTCTCGACGGGCTCTTGGATTTTAATTCGTCGTCCGAGGCGGTCAATTACAGAAGTTTTCCGTGTGCGACCCCCAGCTTGAATAATTTCTCGGGGTTCAGTCACTAGGCCCAAGCGTTCTTTGATCGCAACCTTGTCTTGATCCTTATGCAAAGGACCCGGGCGATCCGCTGTCCTCACCTTGAAATGGGACAAGTCCACACTATCACGGTGCTCCGTCGGAGGTGCGGAACTCGAAGGGATCGACGAAACATGTGCATAACGTCTTCTGTCTTTACCCTGACGCGGGTCAGACTTGAGTGTCCCGCGGGTCGGAGGGTCGGATTTGGGTGACCTACAAATTGGCGGGTCGGATTGGAGTGACCTGCAAATTGGTGGGTCGGATTGAAGTGACTTACAAATTGGCGGGTCGGATCAGAGTGACCTGTAAATCGGCGGGTCGGATTGGAGTGACCTACAAATTGGCGAGTCGGATTGGAGTGACCTGCAAATTGGCTGGTCGGATTGAAGTGACCTGCAAATCGGCGGGTCGGATTGGAGTGACCTACAAATTGGTGGGTCGGATTGAAGTGACCTACAAATTGGCGGGTCGGATTGAAGTGACCTGCAAATTAGCGGGTCGGATCGGAGTGACCCGCGCGCCGGCGGGTCGGATTCAAGTGACCCGCGATTCTCGATCTTTTCGGCCGCCGTTTTGGATTTTGGCCTCCAAGTTTGATACAGTCTTGGTTGTTTCTCAGCGATGTCCTTCTTCTGCATCTTTTGTGCTTTTTGCACAAGAATTCACGTGCGCACAAGCGCGCGGCGCTTTTGAATTCGCTCCTCCAGAGTTGAACGGATCCTTTTGATTTGGATCCATTCATTTGCTATTGGTTTGGAGGGGAGGACATCTGTCCACTGTTGGGGTGCTTGGCGTTGCCTAATTTTCAGATCCGCCTCGTAGCGGATCCCGTCAATTGACTCCAAGGCTCTAGCGAGTTGGCGCGCACAGCGTTGGCGCTGCCTTTGACGAGCTCTCTTCGATAAAATGGGCGCGCCTTCTGTACTCAACTCCTTGATTGAGGAGAAGTTCAGATCTACAGATCCGGACTCATTGGAGGCCGGAAGGGCGTTGCAAGGTTCAGCTATCGCAACAACGGGGGCGTTGATCTTCCTTCGCTTGCGAGAGGCAGAGGATCTGGAGGAGGACGACGACAGATATTCCTCGAACTTCAGTTGGTTGAACTCATATTCGACCACTTCTTCAACCGGGATGCAGATTCGAGGTTGCGACACGACAGCTCCGGCAGCGAAGCTGTTGGCTCCTACTGTGGTCGCCAGTTTGTTTGCGTCGAAAGTTGCTGTTTTTATTGCTATCGAATCTATTACAACTTTAGTCATTACAATAAACTCGAATAAAATAAAAAAAGTTGATCTTTTTATAAGATCTCCTTACACAATGAAAATAAAAAAATTTACAACTTTATCAAACAAACGCAGAGATCGTTTATCGGTCTTCTGCTTGCGTGGGATCTTTGCCTGTGCCGGGGTTTATCCGTGGACCACCTTAGATCTGGATCCGGTTGATGAAAAATTCGGTAGAGCTTCGTCTTTACCGAAGTAGTGTTTGATTTGAAGCGCTGAGATCGACCAAGTGAAATAAGAACTCTTCTCGAGATCAAGACCAAGCCTGATCTCAAGGAACGGACGGGAATAGGCTTCGGATCTCTCGAACTCTCCTTCTTTATGCTGAAGAACTCACCAAGATCTGTCCACCCTCGCTAAAATTCGTGCTCCTTTGACTCCTCAATCCGGCAGCACCTCCTCGTCTTGAATAATAATCCCCCATCGAAAATGGAGGCCTTGGGTTCATATTTATAGGCCTCGGATGCGGTTATTTGGATGAGAACAAGTGATTTGGCTCTATCTTCAGTTAACAACAGCCTAACCACATTTGGGGATGATATCAAGTCAGTTAGGAACCCCTGGAACAGATAAATCCTGTGAAAACAGCTTAAAAACCGTCAAAACACGTTTCGGGATCAGGACTACGCAGCGCGGGTCGGGTTGATCCTTCCCGCGCTTGCGCAGGTCGGTTTGTTCCGTCCTGTGCTCGCGCAGGTTTGCCGATTTTTTCTTCTTTTCCGTTCTCTTTCTTCCGAGACTTGTCCTTTCGCGTGTTTGGTTCGCTTCGTTGATTTGTATGCTTCGCCGCAAGACCGACCGTCGAACGCGCGTTGGTTAATATACGCGTGTTGATTGATGCGCGCGGACTGATTGGCGTGCGCGCGTTGACCGACGCGCACGAGCTGTTTTGACGTGCACGCGTTTACTGGCGCGCACGAGCTGCTTAGGTGAATCTTCTTGACTCGCCAATTCATTGCTTCAAGTTTCATGCGGGTTCTCATAGACAATTTTAGACGCCTACATATAGCTATCAGGTATTGACCCAAACTTCTATTTAAACTCATCACTCTTTATTATCTTATCTGATATGGGACTATACTCATATATTAATCACCTCAACAACTCCCCCTTTATTTGTGAGTATAGTTCAATTCAACTATAGTTCAATCTTTCACGGAATTCAGTAAGTTTTGCACCACTTTACTCGTGGGCTAACCAATTCATAAACTTTTGCACCACTTCACTCGTGGGTTAACCAGACCATGCATTCAACATATAACTATCAAACATCTATGAGAACTTGCACCACTTCACTCATATGGTAGCTAACCAGATTATATCACTCTTAGGGCATCTGTGGATTCTCCGAACACCTTCGTGCAGATCATCTGTTATTTTTAAATTACTTGGACCATGACCTTAGCTTTGATACCATTGTTGGGGGAGAAATCGGGCCCAATCTAGAGTTGATGGGTCTTAAACAGAAGTTAGAAATCAATTTTAACACAAAACCTATAGCTATAAGGTATTGACCCAAACTCCTGTTTATACTCATCACTTTTTCTTATCTTATCCGATGTGGGACTATACTCACATATTAATCACCTCAACACTTCTAACTTGGTGTAGGTATGGGCCGATTCAAACCATGGGCTGAACCAGCCTAGCCCGCCTTGGGGCAAGGCCCAACCTGGCCAAAAAATTTAGGCCTAGCCTGTGATAGCCATGGGCCGATCTGGGTTCCACTCTAACCCATGGACAAAGAAGTAGGCCTAACCCGACCTAGTCTAGCCCGGCCCGCTTTGGGTGATCTACTTATCCCAATTATAGGTTTGAAATAACTCAACCGAGTCTAATTTATTTTTATTATTCATGATAGTCAACCCAATAATCAGCCCATACCATTTTAGAAAAACCAATCCATAGCCCATGGCCATAGGACAGACTAGCACATAGTAATTTATATTTTTTAATGTAGATTTTCTATCTTTCAATGTTATGATGTTCAACAAAAACTCTCCAAGATGATATATTTGTATCAGTGAGGTCAGAATCTCATATACAACTACACTACGTAAAAGAAATAGACTAATAATGTAATTGACAATCCAAATCGACATATTTAAATATAGAAATTTACTAATGTAGTTATTTGATAGAACATTATCATCTTTTTTTAGATGTTTTGGCATGATATGAGATGCAACTCAACTCAAAATTGCAACCTCCAAGGGTAACAGTTATAAAGTTATATGTTTCCCTTTTTATTTTGATAACCCAAAAATTGAATCGAACTCAAGACTATGGGAGCCATATTAGAATCTCCTAACTATCCGAGTCGCCAACTGTGGATTATAGATTTTCCTCTTTAAACTATACATATTAATTTAGTAAAAACTTTGAAAAGCAAAAAATTGTAAAGAAAAAAAAAAGAATGCTAGCCAACCAACAATGCATATTGCCATGGACCAAGCTGGACCCAACCCGACACTATGCAAGCCTTGGGTCGAGCTAGGTACAGCTCTAAACCCAATAATAAAATCCTAAGTCAGGCCAACAAAGGCTCACCCAAGCTCGGTTCTGAACTGGGCCAGACCTAAAACTAGTTGGGCCGGTTCATGGACCAAGCCCAACCTGGCCCATGGCCACCCCTACCTCTCACTGTCAATATAGGCAGAGACACATAAGCTTGAGATGGAACAAGCACCCTTTTGTCAAATTTTATTTTTCTGTGTTTTATCGGCTCCTCGTTTTTTGGGTTAATTAAGTATAAAAATCCTTCTTGAACTTTTGGTAACCCCCCAAATATAATATAACCCTCTGAACTTTTGTTTATTTCACTACGTCTTAGCTATAAATTTATCTTTTAGTCCCATTTTAACACGATCAACTCTAACAGGTAACTAGATAAGCATGGGACAAAGATGATAAAAAATTTCTTCTTAGTCCCAAAAAAATATCCTTTTATTAAAAAGAAAAATTATGTAAATTTTTTGGACCATGGATAGTTTTTATCTTTTTTCAGCACGTACTTGTCACATGAGATGTTAGAATCAATGGTGATAATTTAGAGCTTAAACGAGAAATTTTTATGTGAAATTTAGCAGAATAAAAACATTTAGGGGGTTATGTGCAATAAGCCCTCATGGGAGTTGGTGGGGGAAAAGATAATGGGAGTTTAGTGCAACTACCTCCAAAGTTCTTGGGGTTTTTCTGCAATTAGTCTTTTTTTTTCCTAATTCAACTAGTTAGACTGTTAGTTCTACCCACTTCTTTCAAGGAAAAGTTGGTAGAAACCAGTAAATCATAGGATTACTTTGAAGAAAGGGATGGGCTCTAGAAGCAATGGGACTGACATTAGCTTTGACAAAGAAGAATGGGAAGTTGGTAGAAATTTGGAGAATCACACCAACACAACAAAAAGTAGGTAGATGCAGTGGGATCCAATGACAGAACTCCCCAACTGTGCATATGCGTTCGACTGCTGGTGGGGGTCGTCCACTAACTATGACATCTGAGAAAATAAGTCGGAGTTTCATAGCATTAATCATCTATGACCACCTCAAGCAAGAAGCGGCAAAAAAAAAAAAAGTTCGGTTACTTCCACAAAAAACCCTTGAACTTATTTCATCTTACAAAAACACCCCTTAACTTTGGGGTGTCCCAAAATTCTGTTGAAGTTTAAACTTTTCTCATCAAACCCCCTACACATAATTGGCAAATAACTAAAATTCTTTGAGAGAGAGAAAACATCTTCATGTTAACGATTTGCAATTTACAGGCAATGTATTTGTTGTGCGCAGCGGAAATTTCGGCAGAGTTTTTAGTGCACAATAAGAGAGAAAGGTCAATAAGAATTCTCGTCTCACCAAGGAAACAAGAATCTGAAGCGAATATCTCAACAAAGTGAGATATCGGCTCTTCCTCTCATCAGTTCTAGGACTGACCTGTCGAGAGATCCTAATAAACTATTACAATGGCCACAAACACAAACAAACCAATTTTACGTGGTTCGGCAAACTGCCTACGTCCACGGGAAAGGAGGGGGGATCTACTATTAGAGGGGAGATAATACAACTAGGGTTTACAATCACTCAATCTAAACCCTCACACAATTATCTCTCTCAAAAGCACAAAAGCCTGTTTGCACGAAGCCAAAGAAAGCTGCTGACTTTTTCTCTGCACCTCTGCGAATTTCCTCCTCTTTTGCAGCAGCCGATTAATCCCCTCTGTCTGCACTCGCACAGCCGCCTGTAAACTTCTCTTAGCACGCCCGCGCGAACCCCTTTTGCTCACCCCTTCTGTTTTTATTTTTCAAGCCCCTGTTCGCTGCTTACGCGCCGCCCGAAGCCAACGAAGAAACTCAGCCGAAAAATAAACTCCTTGCACCAACATCACACGAAACCCTATGAAGCTATTTATAGCTTCGTCCGGTCACGTAGCAGAAACGTGGGTTCGGGTCGTGGGCTCGTGATCTCTTCACGAGGCTTATAACTTCACACGGTTTCTTTTTTTTTTTTTGCTCCGCTTCATTCACGTGGTCGTCACCTCACTGGTTCCCACACGTTCACACCCCACACGTTCACAATTCTCCACCTCGATGAAGTTTTCTCAGAACTGAGCCGACACCAACCAAATCAAATACCTCACTTGTTTCGTCCAGTACGAAGTGAAACAATTCACGACAACGGACTCAATCTACAACAAGTCGAGACCCAAACGAGAATGCGAACACTCTCCAAGTATCGGTATCAACTCACCAAATCAATCTCACCCCCATCAAAATCAACTAATTCAAAACCGGCTGCATCATATCTGACTGCCTATGTATCCTCTTTCCTAAGAAATCAAGCCTTACGTAGTTCATCCAAATGGCCTCCAAAGACCTCAATCCACTAGAAGTGTTCGCAACCCTTCTCTAATATCATCAACTCTGCGACTGATAGCACCTCTAATGGCCCCAAACTGAAACAATCCAAACACCTCCACCTGAGATGAACCAATGGTCATATCCAAACTGCATCTATCAGCTATACTCGAATCAAAACCCAACTCATAATCTGCATCCAAAACCAAATGATCTCCAAACTGTGTCACCTCAGCTGGAATCCCAAACGATGCAGAATGATCTGGAGTAATCTTCACCAAATGTGAAGTAGCATCCATCTTCACCCGCTGTGATATATCTAAGGTCTGTCCAAAACTCTCCACCTGCTGAGAGTCAAATAGCTCCCTTATCGAAGCCTTAACCGAAGTGACACTACCAGACCAAACACCCAATTGAGTTTTACCTCCTATCACAGTAGTTGATAACTCTTTAATAGGATGACTCAAATATGTCGAAGCCTCAGTCCAGAACCTCTTCTGCAAACCATTGCTCGACCACAAACACCGATCCTCCTCCAGCAAGGCACGATTCTCTAAATTTGCCACCCTATCTAGCTGCCCCAAGATTTCCTTTCCAACAAAGTGTCTCGAAATGTCGTGAGCTCGGCTCCAATATAAAAATAGGTCCATCTTGTACCTCCTACCAAAACCAGAATGGAGTACCTTCACCTTTCTGTCTATCACACACTTCTTCAATTTGTTGGATACTACTATGACTTTCACCAAAGAGGATTTGGTTGCAATCCAAACACACCTAGAATAGCTACCAACAAAGAAAACCAAACATCTATTTCCTTCCAATGATGCCCCCTTGGGAGGCCCCCAAACATCCACGTGAACTCCTCCAGAACGACCCTTAGCACGGTGAATAGAGGTGCCAAACTTCACCTCGGTCTTCTTGCTCACATCAACATGTTCACTGGACTTCAAACTGCAGGTTTTCACACCCTCTTTCAATCTATGCGAGGAATCAATACTGGAATGGCCAAGCCCCAAATGTCGTAGTCTAGTCGAATCAATAGAAGTCGTCAGTTCTCCACCTGCCACTATTCTAGTCAAGTAATACAGGTTATTCCTCCTGACGCCCTTCATCACAATCTGAGAGTCTTCCACAATCTTGAGAACCATGTCCTTAATTCGAACATTCAGACCCTCTCCAACCAAAACTCCAATCGAGATCAAGTTCTTTCTCAAAGAAAGAACATATCTCACATCATTTAACTCCCTAACAGTCCCGTCAAACATTTTTATACGAATTCTTCCTATCCCAAGGATCTGGCATGCACTGTTATCAGCCATGTACACCACATCACTATCCAGATTCTCAAAACTGGAAAACCATTCTCTTCTAGGGCACACATGATAGGTCGCACCACTATCCAACATCCACTCGGATTCCTCCGAATAGCTACATGTAGGACTGATAGAAAGTGAATAAATAGAAGAGTCAGAAATATTACCATCCGATACGATGTTTACTTCTGATGATGGTTGCTTCCCTTTTCCCTTCTGCTTATTCTTCATTCATTCGTCGAGTTTTGGGTAGTCTTTCTTCCAATGACCAGTCTCCTTGCACCAAGCACACTGATCTTTTCTAATTATAGGATGTCCTACTCTAGACTGTGACTTCTAATTCTTTCGGTTTGGACCCTTCCCTCTTGCGGCCAACGCCTCAGCTACCGACTCAGTCGAAGTCTCCTTATCCTTCTTCCGAAACTGATAATTCACCAGTGCAGTAGTAACCTTACTATACGAAAGAGATGCATTCCTATTAATCAAAGTAAGGATGAAGGTCTCATATTCCTCATGGGGCAAGGAACTCAACAACAACAACGCCTTTTCCTCATCTTCAGTCATGACATCCATATTCGCCAGATCCACAAGAAGCTTTGTGTAGGTGTTCATGTGATCTCTAATTGAGGTTCCCTTCTTCAACAGGAAACGATAAAGTCTTCTCTTCAAATGCAAGTGGTTCTCAACACTCTTTGTCAGATACATGCTTTTGAGAATCTCCTAAATCTTCTTTGCAGAAGTCTCATTCATCACATCATATTTTAGATCTTGAGTCAAACAAGACCTAATCACACCACACGCCGATCGATTCATCTTCTTCCAAACCTTTTCTTCAATGTCACCTGGCTTGTCATTTAACTCCAAGGTATACTCCAGATTCTACGCATTCAGCGCATCCAAAACCTCGCATCTCCATAATCCAAAATTGTTTGTGCTATTAAACTTCTCCACATCTATCTTCATAGAGTGGATATTCAAACTCTGAATGGTCTTCGTGCCAGAAGCACCACCCTCGATACCCGAAGCACCTTCTTTCCCCGACATCTTACTCAATGCACTAACGAACGAAGAATAGATCCAAATATGAAAAGATAGAGTCTTTACCAAAAGATCCCACATTTATCACCAAACGAAGCCCTAGACGAGCCTCCAAATTGATCTACTCCTCCAACCAAACCATAGATCTGAAACATTGGCTCTGATACCACTTGTTGTGCGCAGTGAAAATTTTGGAGAATTTCTGGTGCACAATAAGAGAGAAAGATCAATAAGAATTCCCGTCTCACCAAGGAAACAAGAATATAAAGTGAATATCTCAATGAAATGAGATATCAGCTCTTCCTCTCATCAGTTCTATGACTAACCTGTCGAGGGATCCTAATAAACTATTACAATGGCCACAAACACAAACAAACCAATTTTACATGGTTCGACAAACTGCCTACGTCAACGGGGTAAGGAGGGGGAGATCTAGTATTAGAGGGGAGATAATACAACTAGGGTTTACAATCACTCAATCTAAACCCTCACACAATTATCTCTCTCAAAAGCACAAAAGCCTGTTTTCATGAAGCCAAAGAAAGCCACTGATTTTTTCTCTGCACCTTTGCGAATTTCCTCCTCTTTTGCACCAGCTGATTAATCCCCTCTGTCTGCACTAGCACAGCCGCCTGCAAACTTCTCTTAGCACGTCTGCGCGAACCCCTTTTGCTCACCCTTCTGTTTTTATTTTTCAAGCCCCTGTTCGCTGCTAACATGCCACCCGAAGCCAACGAAGAAACTCAGCCGAAAAATAAACTCCTTACACCAACATCACACGAAACCCTAGGAAGCTATTTATAGCTTCGTCCGGTCACGTAGCGGAAACGTGGGTTCGGGTCGTGGGCTCGTGATCTCTTCACGAGGTTTATAACTTCATGCGGTTTCTTTTTTTTTTTTGCTCCGCTTCATTCACATGGTCGTCACCTCACTGGTTCCCTCACACCCCACACGTTCACAATATTCCCTTTTCCCAAGGGCATTTTTACTTGCCAATTTTACATAGGGGATGTCTAGTGAGAAAATTTTGAAGTTCAGAGAGATTTGTGAGAAACCATAATATTTAGAGGAGTGTCAATGTCAAATAAAATATTGCGGGATGCTATGTGTAAAGCCCTCAAAGTTCAGATGGTCTTGTGAAATTAAACATAAATTTATCAGATATGCCCATCTTTTGTGGACCTTAATTGCTTCTAGTATTTTTTAATGAGTAGGTTTTATACACGTGCAATGCAAATGGTTAAATAATAAAATTAAGTAATTTTATACACGTGCAATGCATGTGGTTAAATAATAAAATTAAGTACTTTTAGTTTATTTTCTTAATTAAAAACATGTTCCTTTGTTCTATTTTAATCGTTTTTGCTCACTTATGTCTCTATAAACTTTAGCATTGTGATTATTGTTAGCCCTTATGTTTTGATGATGTTTTACAACCACCATTATCG